>CABEEJ010001915.1:52610-130381 GCA_901482245.1 Timema douglasi
CCCCACTACTTACATTTATTTCACTCCCCTTTGATATTCTCGAATATGAAGCTGAAAGATGACCTTGTATCAAACTCTAAATAGCTTCTAAAGACACATAATTTTCAGAAAATTTTCAGTCATAGGCCATTCTTAATAAATCTTCTAAAAACAACCAGTTTTTCAAAGAGTTGCCAGGAAAAGATTATTACAAATAGCTTTTAGAGGCATATAATCTTCAACATACTCAACCTGGGGTATGCGTACCTCCAGGGGTACGCAAGGACATCTTAGTGGGTACAAAACAAATTTAAAATACATAAAGCCATTTATATAATTTCATGGTAAACAGCGAATAATCAGGACCAGACTTATGATTGGCCACAAGAGACACAGACGTAACAACATGCGATCTAGGAGCGGCATCTATTTATTTTAGATATAGATTATAGAATATGTATAGCGTGCATTATTCACCCACAAATTTGGGTGCACAAAGTTGAACAGAAATTATATCTGGGGGCATGCGAACATAAAAGGTTGACTATCACTGTTCTAGAGCAATCTAATTTTCAAACAATTTTTGAGGTAGGGTCACTATAGCCCACTTTGGCATAGGGGGACAAAGCCTCTAAATATCACAACATTTTAGTGGACCCATTCAGAATAAAGTAATTACATTAGCTTGTGTCCTTTATTGATTTTTGCCAACGTAATGTTTAGACTATATAAAGATACATTGATCTACATTATTTTTATATTTATCATACAAGCCCCCTTTAAAATGGCTATATTCAGAAAATATATATTTCATAAACGTGATCTGTGACTGCAGAAAGACTTGCTACTGTAAAAGATTGGGTAATTGGGGCCCCAGTAAAGTGAGGGTCTGAGGAAAACGGCTACATTTTCTCCTCCTTTTGGGTGGCCCTGCAAATTCCTAAATTATTTTGAATAGTAGGCTACTA
The DNA here is from genome assembly GCA_901482245.1 of Timema douglasi. Taxonomy (NCBI): domain Eukaryota; kingdom Metazoa; phylum Arthropoda; class Insecta; order Phasmatodea; family Timematidae; genus Timema; species Timema douglasi. The sequence goes on from CABEEJ010001915.1 coordinate 53,558, forward strand.
AGCAAATTGAAATATTATTTATTTCAATTGAATATTTTTAAATTTAAGTGCAAATAATTATAATTCACATACCATCTTTAATAAAGAGGTTTTAAATAGTTGTAACGGTGGAGTGTTACATTAAACTTAACTTTGTTGTAATTATCTTATGTTGTTTTTCCTCACTGGGATTTGCACTGAGATGAAGAGTGTAATGCTGTGGAGGGATGAAGCGGAGAGTGTTGAATCGAGTACAACACCAAATGTTTAAATTACACCCAAGGCAGTTTGTTAGTTCCCTTCTTGTGAATCTTCAAGTGGGGTTGGAAACAGCGTTGCATCTCTTGAGGACCATCTGCTGCGTTAGATCATATTGCTCCACACGCACACACTTCCGGGAGTAACAAGCTTTCATTTCATTCATTGCACAAGACACGCTTTCAGGGTTTACTCACAATAGCAACAAAGTAGTACTTTACAAATATTAGTGAATTATGTGTCAAAGCTAAGTAATTTAACTATATAATTTGTAATATGTTATTTTGCTATGTCACTAATATTGACAGAAAATTATTGAGTAGCTTATGTGTAAAACATGCAGAATGGTGACTTCAATTCCTACTTCTAGATTTTGCAATAGTTTAAGACTTTGAGTATTTCTTAGATTAATTAAACAGTTTACATAGTTTTAGAGTGCATATTCTACAATATTTTCTCCACAATCGTTCAACACACGTGCCTGTCTATCTAATCATCATGATGTAGTTTCTAACACGTTTCAATGTAAATAATATTGATATCGACCACAATAAGAACCACGGCCCACTAAACCAGTGGTATTCAAGCTTTTTTGTTCACGTACCACCAGATATAACATCTTCAACTTTGTGCCATCGTATAACCCGAACGGGTAGTAAGATGAGGCGGTGCTTAAAAAATAAAAATAAACCTTCGTGCCCACAAAGTTGTATACATATTCTATAATCTACATCTAAAATAAGTAATAAATAATATATGCTTACGTTTAGGTCTCCTGGGCTAACCCTAAACAAGGCCCTGATTACCTTCGCTTACCCCAGGTTTAATACCACTGGCCTAGGTTTTAAAGGCATACAAATTTGGTTGTCTGTGAAGGTTATGCCTATGGGTGGTACCTGGAGAATAGGTTCTCCCGTTTCTCAATTCGGCTATATTGTGTCATGTATATTTATGCATCGTTCACAGAGCCTAGGTTTTCTCGTACCTAAGCTCAGTTGTATTGTGTCGTGTATGGTTCCTGGAGCTTAGTTTATCTCGTGACTCATGTCTTCTCTTTTGTGTTGTGTCTAGGTTTTTCCATGTCCCAATTAGAATCTATTGTGTCATGAATGGGGTGTTTCTAGAGCCTGGGTTTGATGTTATAACAAGTATGAAACCTGTTTCGAGTTTATTTTCTTAGTATTGAATTGAAGCTGTTACCCACATTCCTCACGATGAAGGTAACAGCATAGCTATCTGCATGCCCACCGATCAAGCTAACACCATTGAACCATTCTAACTGGTGACGTAGTATATTGTGAGATTGGCATTTAAAATGAGAATTTATCATGAAAGGTGTATGACAAACGTTTTTGAATAAATATTATCTCCTAGTTTAATATTAAACTTAATATTAATGGTCGGTAGGACTTGTGTATTGTAGATAGTGGTCTACATTATTAATAGCAAAGGGTGGGTTGAATATCCACTGAGTACACTGAAGATACTTTTTTTATATCAGTATTATGAAATAGTTTGAATTTAAAACTGGCATCCCACAAATTTAATATCAGGGGTAAAACCTTACATATAATACAATTTGAAGGTATGTAAGTATACATAATTTTAACTTGCATACTTCCAAAATTGACACGTTATCTCAGAAGTGGCTATCTATTTCTAAATATGGCTCATGCCAACATTAAGATGAAAAGTAATAGCATAACTCTATAGTATTAAAAAAAATTTACATATTAAGTAATGTAACTTTTTTTTAAATCATTAAACTATAGAATTATATTATTTTAAATTATATTCCTCACTGAGATCGAAGTACATTTATAGAAACCTAAATCTAGCTTCCCTCCAAAAAATAAAGTCAATTTTTAACAGAATCACTAGATAACATTTGACTATAAATGAATATTGTTAATTAGGGGTTTTTGTTCTTCAAAAGCGCGATTCTGGTTTAAAAAAACATTGTTTGAGGATATGCTACTTTTAGTAGGTGGCACCCTTAATTTGAATGAACCACCGCTTCCCCCCTCTTTCTTAAAGTAAATGCCATTGCCAATGTGTATTTGTTTTCTCAAGCTCATTGCTGGGCTGGACCACAATGGCGGATTAAAAAAAATTGCGCCCCTTGGCACAATTATAATATGCGTCACCCCCCCCCCCCACCCTTTTTTTTAGCATTTTAGGAGATTTTAGAGAAAAGAGGTGGGGGGATGGGGCAGAAGTTAGTATTCGAGAAAATATGTCTATGAAAGAAAATCAGGCATTTACATGCCCTACAGTAGCTTGAGTTAACATTATGAAGAAGGGGATACTGACGTCAGTTACAAAGTAATTGCAAAGTACAGTCATTTAAAAAGAAATATTGTAGTTCTGACCTTAACTTCAACTATTTCGATAATGTTAGCCAATTATTTTTAAATGTAATTATTAAAAACAAAATATTAAAATAAAAATATATTGTTATACAAAATGTGCCGCCCCTGGGCCCGGGCATAGTGGGCCTTTAGTGTAAATCCACTTCTGTGGACCAAATACTATTTTCTGTCACGAACCCATATAATGTAAGAGATAGCTGAACCATGTGAGAAAATTCTACAATTCTATATCTTTTAGAACCAGATATTGAAGTTAGATACTAGGGTACTAATTTATTGTGTTGATGTAATTGGTCAAATTTGATAGTTAATCAATTTGTGATGAAACGTTGGTGCTATTGTAATGGTTTAATAATATCACCACTCACATACTACTTAATGTATCAATTCTGTTATTATTAATGTTATTACTAAGTATTTACGTCTAATTTTATATTAATTGTATTCCTGCTACTATACTAATGTAAAATTCCCCACTATACAAATTCATTGTATCACTGTTATAATACTACCAGATATACAATTTATATTATGGTATTAATATTATCACTACTAAGATACTACTGACTACAATTTATATTTCATCGTGTAATACACTATTAAATGTGCTTGTTTTATTTTATTGTTAATTTTACCATTGCTTATGTACGATTTATTAAATATTTTACTTTCACAACATACTTTTTCTAGACATGTTGATTATTAATTATATTGTTGGCCTTATCCCACAAATAGTAGACCTACAATTGAGAATTGTTATATTGAACCATCTTTATTAATTTTCAGATAATAGCTCATATTAAAAATTGCACCCGCTTCCACTATTTACAACAAATCAAAGAGACAAATGCTAGTAGGCCTAGATGCACTGATTTTACCCCCATATATATATTTATAACTTTAAAGTTATTAGATTTATTTAGAGTAGTGGTGCTACAACCACGTATTCGAACAAGAATTTCTTTATTTCACGTTTCTTGTTGAAGTGAAAAACTAATACGTATACATTTTAGCTGTTGAATTAAAATCTATAATAGCAATAGACCTCTTTAGTCGCGAGTTTCCTTTTCCTTTTTCAGTGATTTATTAATCTTCTTAATTACTATTTACAAACATATTAAGCTAGATTGTTTGAACGTTGATTTCAAGTTACTTCATCAGCAGTCAGGGAGGTGAGCATGTTGATCGATCGTGCCAGGCGGGTGGTCGGCCATGCTGGAGTTACCTGGATGGATATGACGTCACGGCATTGTCTCCATGGCGACAGTACGGCGCCACGCGTGCGCAGTCTCGGTCCTGAATCCCTGATGAGATAGCTCCATTGTTGATAGTGGGGCTAGTTATATTTGCCTGTCGCCCTTGATCCCGCCTCTTTCATCTACCTGATATCTAGCGGAGAAAAGCAGAACTTCAGTTTTATCTGACGATCTCATTCATAGTGCTATATTAAGTTTAATATAAATGGTTGAAAAGAATTACACTGGAACTCAGACCAGAGACCAAATTAATTTGTCACTTCAACGATAAAAGTGAATTTAAAAAAATCCAGGATTGAATATATGCGTGCAGCACCATTAATTTAAATCAATTTAAATACTGCAAAGTTATATGCACGAAAAAACCCCAACATAGCAACTACTCTCATTTGTGTCTGTTTTGTTGTAAATAATGAGAGGAGATGCATTTTTAAATACAAGCTATTATCTGACAATGAATCAAGATCTCTCAATTTAACCATTCTCAATAGTATTTAATTATTGTGTGATAAGAAAAACAACTTTATTATTAATCAATACGGTTCTGTATGTCTATAATACAGTAAGTATTAGTTGTGAAAAAATAGATTTAAAAAGTAGTACGTAACCAATTATAAAATTGACAATATAATAAAATAAGCACATTTAGTAGTATATTAGGACCTAAAAGTGCTACATTATATTATATAAATTGTACAGTCAGAAGTATCTTAGTAATGGAAATATTGATAGCATAATATAAATGGTATATTTAGTAGTACAAGATCAATTTTTTACATCCATTAGATCTACTGTTTCCAGCCTATGGCCTGGCTCAGTTTTTTATTCAAGCTATATATTCCCCACCACTAAGCTGGCTAGCCCTTTCGTAGCTTCATATGCCTTCTTAAGGCTAGGACAGGAACAACATCCAGTCCCCAGCCGTGAATTTATTATTGTGAGAAGGTTAACCCACATTTCACAAATTAAACATTTTTCGGCCATACCGGCCATCAAACCCGGGGCCCTTAGCTCAGTAGGCAGGCACGCTAACGACTGAGCTAAGTTGAGTATTAGAGTAGTGATACAATTAATTTTTATGGTAACCCGAACGGTTATTAATAATAGGTGCAAAAAAGTAAGGTACATTAGTATAGTAGCAGTAATACAGTTAATTTTATACTAGAAGTAAGTTAGGAGTGATAATATTAATATAGGCCTAATAGACATGATACATTAATAATAAATGCCGGTGGTGATATAATTAACAATATAATAGAAGGGGTATAGGATATAGTAAATTTTTTATAGTAGTGGTACTGTGCGTATTTTAATGGAAGTTATACATTAATAAAGAAGCAGTAATACAATGCACATTATATTAGTAATTTTAGATTATAAAAATATTAATGATATTTAATGAGGCTTTGTTAGTTCTATTGTAGTGATTTTACAATGAGTATTATAATGATCAGCCGTAGCTGTAATGAAAATTCATATTATATTAAAATTGGTATAGTTAGTAGTAATTTAGTAGTGATACAATAATGTTGTAACAAAACCGTGTATTTAGTAGTACAATAGTATTTATAAAATTAATATATTATTTGAACTATTATAATTAATACCTAGTATACCTAGACGCATATGGGATGATAACATAGCCGAACTTTTAAATTATTTTTTCTTACAACTAACTTAAAATATAGACTCTGTAACCTGACTAATTGAAAGATTCAGTATGAGGAATATGATTTTTAAGGAAATGCACAAACATTCTCTTAGAGTGTGAATGAAAAGAGTTATAAAAATTTAAAATCTCGATGTGAAAAGTATCCTATACGATACGATACGTATAAAATTTGTCCCAGATTTGAATCGAATTATGACCTAACATGGTCCGAAATTATTTAAGATAAATAAATTTTAATAGGAAATTGATCAAACTTATTTTTTTGTAAAATATTGTGAATTTAAGTACATAAGTCTGAAAAAATTAATCAGCACTTCTGAGCTTTAGTAATCATTCAATTAATAATAAATAATATCTTGGGAAGTGTTGGGTACAATAGTGTTTCTCCAAATCAAAGAAAATATGCATAACATTCAATAATTAAAGATATAATGACGTTGATAATAGAAGAAGGTTAGAGCTACAACAAATTACATTGATAATGGAATAGGGTTAGAGCTACAACAAATTACATTGATAATAGAATAGGGTTAGAGCTACAATCAATTACAATGATAATGAAATAGGGTTAGAGCTACAACAAATTACAATGATAATGTAATAGGGTTAGAGCTACAACAAATTACATTGATAATAGAATAGGGTTAGAGCTACAATAAATTACAATGATAATGGAATAGGGTTAGAGCTACAACAAATTACATTGATAATAGAATAGGGTTAGAGCTACAACAAATTACAATGATAATGGAATAGGGTTAGAGCTACAACAAATTACATTGATAATAGAATAGGGTTAGAGCTACAATAAATTACAATGATAATGAAATAGGGTTAGAGCTACAACAAATTACAATGATAATGGAATAGGGTTAGAGCTACAACAAATTACAATGATAATGGAATAGGGTTAGAGCTACAACAAATTACAATGATAATGGAATAGGGTGAGAGCTACAGCAAATTACAATGATAATGGAATAGGGTTAGAGCTACAACAAATTACAATGATAATGGAATAGGGTTAGAGCTACAACGGTAAGAATAAAAATTAAATAAATTATACATACACACTTTTTTTGTTTTAAATTATGCCTTATGCCGATAATATTTAAAATATAATGCCTCACCTTATTAGCTCTTCGCGAGGATCTTGTCGGGCTCATGTGGTTCATGTATCTGTACGTTATGTTGCAGGAGCATATGCCACACCTTATAGTTTATCGGTGTAAGATATATTTTTGAAAAACTGATTTCTTATAATCCGCCTCGGTGGCATAGTTGGCTAACGCGCTTGTCGTGTAGAGCTCGACTGCTGAATACGGGGAGATCGAGGTTCGAATCTCGGTCGGGTGAACTGTGGGTGGCTTTTCCTAATTGGTTTTCCACTCTCCCTCCACGCAAATGCGGGTTAATTTCCTCTAATTCAACCTTCCCAAATCCTAATCCATTAGTGTAATTAGTACTTAAAGCGTATAACCCGAACGGGTAGTAAGACGCGGTGCTAAATATTATTATTTCATATATATATATATATATATATATATATACTATTTTCTTTGGTTGCAAAGATTTAAATAAGATATATTTTAACGGTTAAGGTAAAAAATCAGGGTCAAATATAAATTCAGGGCAGCTCATAAGCCTATATATGATCTGCAACGGCTGCACGAGGCACCACGTTATAAATCTAGGTCAAATTGTAATTGAATGCATTGTCACGCGAATTAGAAATATATACAAATCTACAGCCGTATCTCTCTATTAGAAGTGATTGTAAAATTGGTCGGCAGATTTGACGACAGAGGCAGTCAATTGATAAAGGGTATATAAAAAACCCTCTAAGGTCATCACTTTTGTAAAAAATATAAATTATTTGATAAAATTTTAGAATTAATAATCTAAACCTATAACGCAAGAAAGAAAAGGAAGGTTCAAACCAAAAACAAACAATTGATTATTGTTTCCTCAAATTAATACTCAAAACATTAATATTATTTAGCTCGATGATTTATCACAGTAGGTACTAGATTATAAATGAAAATAATAATAATAATAATATAGTATTTAGTAATAAACGCTACGCTAGGGGTTTTGTTTGTCTAGTGTTTTTGTAAAACAATAGTAAGCAACAACTGTTGCTACCACGTCAGATTTTCATAGAAAAAATATCCAACGATCACAGCGCTAGCTCATATTGCGGAAACCCATGAAAATAAAATATTAAGTTTTTACACGGTGTGTAGAAAGGAGGGCAATAGGGATGATTACGGTCAACTATGTAACACTCGTGTTTATATTCATTGGTTTGATACATTGTTTTCAACTGAGTAACACTTGTGTTAGATTCAATAGTTTTGTACCTACATCGTTTTCGACTAAAAAATAGTAACACTTGTGTTTGTATTAACTTTTTTGATACCTATTTTTCGTGTCGTGTTTCACACTCTTCTTAAAAAAACTTCAAATAGAGTCTAGGATTCAAATGTTGCCAATATATACACAATTTCCCAAATATAAATATTTGACAACTTCTTATATATAATTGAATAAGCCCGTTTCCGGTAATAGAAATTTCGAGGAAATGACTGAACAGATTTTGACAAACGACCACTCATTTTAATGGTTATGAGTCCAGGATGTCGGGAAAAATAGTCGTTTTCCACGAAAGACCGATTTTCACAAAGGATTTTCAGTTTTTCATCCTTTGTTTGATCACCATGGCAACCGTTATTTTCTGCATGGCTGTTAATCTCTAAATAAAATAGATCTCTTTGGCTAAAAAATAATAACTCAATACTAATTTGTTGTCCAAACACATCATAATTTTATCTTTGAATGAATTTCTCTTTGGATGCTGGTCATAACACATCTAAATTGAGATGCTTAAATAGGGTAAACATTTATTTTTATAATGGAATGTTGCTATCGTTAATTTGCATTTAAATCAATAATATTGAGCATAATTCGAAAATGAAAAGGTTAAGATGTTAAGTACGTGAAAATATTGCTTACGTTTGGTTTCGCGCATGATATGATGTTTAATTATGTTTAGGTATGTATCATAAGCTCAAAAATGATAAAATAATCTTGAATTATGTTAAAATAAAAGTCGTTTTAACTATATAAGTATGAGTTTTGGTTTTAATTTTTTTCAAATAATGGGTTTTGATGTTCATTTTAACAAATAGTAACACAATACAAATACATAATTTAAACTACGTTTTCATTTTACCGCTTAATTTTGAAGATATATTTAAAATTAATGTTTTGTGTACATCATTTATCTTTTCGAAGTCTTAAAAATACAGTTAGTTCAGTTATGTTTTCATGTTGATAGTTAATTTTCAGGAAATGATATTTCAAAGTACCGTAATGTTTGAGTCACACATTAAATTTTCGCATTATCTCTCTCGCTCTATCAGACTTTCGCGCTCTCACCAACTCTCTCACACTCTCTCCCCTCACACACATACACAAACACACACACATTCATTCATTCTATAAAACCATAGAGAAAGGGATCCCTCTCTAATATAATCTTCTCTCACTATCTCGCTCACACTTTATCCCTTTCTTTCACACTCTACTTTCACATACGCTCTTTATCACACAATTTATCTCACATTATCTTTATTATACGCTCTCTCTTAAGATCTCTCTCAAATGCTGTCTCTCTAACGCTCTCTCACAAACGCTTTCTCTCTCAAATTCCCTCTATCTTATACTCTCTTTCTCTATCTCACTCTCACTCTCTCAATCTCACTTACTCTATATCACTCTCTCTATCTCAAACTCTCGCTCTCAAATCCACTCTCTCTCTCAAACTCACTTTCTTAATTTCTCTAACTCTTTATCAATCTAATTTTCTCTCTCTAAACTAATCTCTCCCTCTCTAACTTTCTCTCTCAAACTCTCTCTCACAAGCCCCCACATATTCTCTCTCTCTTTCACACAATAGCGCTCCCAAAATTTTACATTTTCTCTATCTCTCTCACACACACACACACACACACACACACACACACACACACACACATACACACACACACTTTATCACGCATTCTCCCTCACCTAATCTCTGTCTCTCTTCCACACACTCTTTCTCTCACACACTCTTTCTCTCCTTCTACACACACTCTAAGGGTTCGGCCAGACTGACAAGCGTGCGAGCGAGTGAGCGAGCGCGCAAGCGACTGGGTGGCCACACTGGCGAGCGAGCGGGCGAGCGCGTAATTAGCAGACCCTAGTTCATTAGAGAAGATGTCTCTGTCAAAGACACTTGGTACATCTCTGCTCCTCGAAAATTCTTACAACAAATATTTTTAATGTACTAAAGTGTTTTAAAATCAGATTAGCCGCACCAGTGGCGGAATGGTACGTTGCACTCCATAGCTTTTGACTGGGAGATAAAGGTTCGAAGGCTCAGTGAACTGAAGGTGATTCTTAAAACTTATTTATTGTTGTGGTTTTTTCATACTCTCCAAACTAATGGTGATTATTATTTGTAAAGGCCTACTTTGATTATAATATTGAAGTATTTTAACATATATTTATGGTCTTACCAATTAAATTAGGCCATTAATTGAAAGTGTGTTAAAGCTATCACTGATAGAAAAAAGTCAAATATAATGTCAAAATGAGAAGTTTCCCAGCACTCAATGAACCAACATAGAATAATATTGCCTAGCTCCTGTAAACTAGAATGTACCGGGTCGAGCGCGCGCGCTTGAAAAATAGAAACAGTTCTATCTTTCAAGCGCGCGCGCTCGCTCGCTCCAGTGTGGCCACCTCCCATTACAACCAATGTGTTCTATTTTATATTTTAGTCGCTCGCGCGCTCTCAGTCTGGCCGCCCCCTTACACATACACATACTCTCACTATCACTCGCTCACACTTACTCGAGTTCTCTCAATTGCTCAATCTTAGTCTCTTACACTCATTTTCTAACACTCACACTCTCATTTTCGCACTCACCCACACACTTACACAAGCACACACTTAAATACACTTACACTCTCATTTTCAATATCATATTTTATCACTCTCTCTATCATATATCTTAATATATATTATTTGATAATCACGTTTCCAGGAAAATAAATTACAAGGAAATGACTGAACATATTTTGACAAACGAACACTCATTTTAAAGATTAGGGAATCAGGATGCTGATAAAAAATATTAGCCTAAAACTAAAACCCACTTTTTCTAGCGAATTTTCCATCTTTCCTTTCTGTTTGGGAAGTGGTTCATTTGTACAATCATTATTTTCTTACATCACTATGGAAACCATGATTTGTGTAGCTGTATATTATAGGTAAATAAAATATTTGTCTTTGTTTGAAAATAGGCCTATTAGCTCAATCGTTACTTGAGTGGATTGGTGCAACGAATATATAGAGATGTGGGAGAGGGACCATTTTAAAGTTCTCATCGGGGCGTGAATGGGGGGGGGGGAGGGGGGGGGAGAAATATACGTTTTAACACAAATTACACACAGAAAACTTAATATCCAAGTAAAGTTGACGAGTAAACTTTTGACTAAAAAGTGAGTGAGGACTTATTATATAGATCCTTTCCCAATAAAAAGTTTAAAACACATTTTAGTGCAATAATCTGTAGCCATCGCTGCAGCGACCCACTAGTACTTTTGTAATTGTGGAAATTAACTTTCAAGTTTCCAATGCACTAGAGCAGTGATTTCCAGGACTTTTGGGGTACGTGAAAATATTTGAATAATGGGGGGAAAAGCAACATATGCCAGCAGTGTAAGACAAAATAATTTGTTAAACTAACTCATCGCTGTATCGGGTTTTATTATATATTGGACCTTGAGAAAATGATTTCAATTTAAAACATAAAACAGTTTTTATAGTTATTAATAAATTTTACCCTTAATCAGCAAAATGTTTAGTGTATACATTTATATTCAATTAATTATTAATTGTATATACACTAAACATTTTGCTGGTATTAAGGGTAGGCCTACAATTGATGGAAATGAGCTGCCAAGGGGTATGCAAGTGAAAAAAAGGTTTGGAACCACTGCACTAGAATAAGTAAGCACCACTCTCTCTTATATTATTCATCCTTGACTCAACAAAGCTGACAACCAAGTGACAGAAGCTGGATTCGATCCAAGTTCTGATAGATCCAGTTAAATTGGCCAAATTATATTTTAATTCTAGTTTTAAATAACCTAGTAAAGCATAGCTTTAATAATTTAGTATGTTTAAATTTAATCTTAATGTGGTTTAGTTGGATTTTTTGTTGTTGCCAGATTGACATGTTTACTGTGTAAAAATATACATACATACATGCCTATACATGCCTAAAACTTATTTAAATGATTAATAATTTTTTTTAACTGGGTTCGGAACGTCCTTCTGCCAAACAAAGCTTCGTTTGTTTGGAAAAAGTGAATGCTTCTAGAAGCTATTTGTAGCTTTTTCTTTAATGGTTGGGGATCAATTTATCTTTCTTACAAACAGGACCAGAACATATATATATATTTTTTAATATTATTTTTTATGTTAAGCATATAACTGCTTTCTAGAGCTTTCAGCAACTTACACTAATCTAGAAACACAGAGAGTGGAGGGTGTAACACAACAAATCACAGAAGGGGTGATGAGGGGAGGGGGTAAATTCTTGAAAGCATTCCAATTGAGCTACTGAAAGTGAACATGTGATAAATAAAAATTATTGCTTTAAATCAAATCAACACCCATATATTTTTCAAATTAATATTTGTATTTTGACTAAGTTGCTTACATATTATATTTTTACTTGTTTTGTTCAGAAGAGGGAAAATATATTCCAGGGGGCAGGGGGCCCTATTTCTGTGACCCCCTTACTTTTATCCACCCCTGATCAGCCATAAGCTATTTTGTATCGCCTTCCTTAAGAAAAATCGCGAGTGAATGATCCAGAGCCTGAGACCGGATGAGCATTATTAAAATATTTTCTCTCCCTGGGAACATTCTCACGAAATGAACGAAGGAAAACTTGTGACGTTAAGGTCACTGAAAAGTTCATGGGACGATTCTTATAAATATTCGCGAACAGACTTACGGACTAAAAGTTTAATGTAATAATATCATGGATCAAATGTTGTCGATGCTACAACTACAGTCATATTTTCATGTTTAATTATTCACATTGCAGCTGCAATAGTTGGTGCTAAGAATCTACAAACCATCACAAATTTTAGATTAATTATTTCAATATTAATAAATGTTTATTTAGTAGGTTTTAATTACATTGTAAAAACATTACAAGTTCATATTATTTTATTATTAAACTACTTTAATATTTACACTCACCTTAAATGTGTAGGGTTACAAATAGCTAACATTGTTGGCCACGTTTCGCAAATAGTAACAATGGTTTTTGGTTGACCAGTCATTATTTGAATGGCTCGCATTAATCTGAGTTTGCTCAATATATAATGAATAAAAGTTATTTTCAAACTATACTCAAGCTTTACGTACACTTTGATGACCTTTTTAAAATTACGGTTAAACTTATTTTTTAAGTGGTGGAACTGAATGTATTGAGTCAAAACCTCAAAATGTGAAATACAGTAGCTTTATTTAAAAGCTTTGTCAGTTATGTTTGAATTAATTTATTTCAATAAAACTTATCTATGTGGTGAAAAATTTGATATTTTTTTTTTTCTGATTTGGGATTTAGAGATCCTAGCTTGGCAACTTCCGGCAAACAGAATCCATTCAAATCTTTGCATGCTAATCACCTGGTGACACCTAGTTAAGATGCCGCGATTGTAGAGAACAGGAAGCTCTATGGTCACAACCTAAGTTTGTATGAGGTAAGTGCTACGTGAAAGCACTTCTAGTATCTCCTTGACATGAACTGTTTGCTCATGCAAGAAACAAGCTCCTTACAGAAACTCCTAAATAAACAGATCCACGACCAAATTTAGAAAACATTATTAAATAAATCTTGATCAGAATGGCTTCTATCTCAATGCAAACATTTTTTGTGACATATTTATAACCTTTGGACAGTATATTTTTTATATTTAGTAATCATTTGTTTTGTTTTTCGACAGTTCCATTGCCTTTTCCAAATCAAGCCCTCCAGTATGTCCTTCCAAAAGCTTCCTTTTTTAAATTCTGAAACCACATAGTCTTCATTTATCATACCTGTAACTGTTCTGTTTAGCCGTGTGCTTATATAAATTTATCCTCTAAGATCTTAGACCTAGTTAATGTATATTGGACAAATTAGTTAAAAACTATGTCAACCTATATAAAACATGTGATTTAGATTCTTTAGACACATTTTGGTCACCAATTTAGCGAGTAGAGTATCATATTTATGAACTAACACCATTTCAAGAAGTTTTTGATACTCAAACAATAAAACAAAGTAAATTAGTCACACATTTAAAAATTGACTACATCCATATCTGGGTTGTTCACAGTATAAGACCAACAAGGTTGATCGGAACTGAAATATTTATAAATAAAAATATAAGTGTAAAAACTATATTAGTATTGAACCAAATATGGAAAGCCTATTTAATGTTTATGGATAAAGTAATTTAAGATTTTATGAAAGAAGAAAACTCCATTAAAGGTTTCAATTTTATTTAAGGCTAACAAGGCTGGGGCATTATATTAGGTATAAATTTTATACTTTGAATACTTTTAAACCCCTTTAGGGTAGCTTAAAGAAAGCATTTACGATGAAGTTTTTATTATTTTTCCATATAAAAACTATGCAAATTTCAGATTTATAGCTAAGAGAGAAATATGAGATTAGTTCATGACTCAGTGAACGAGTGAAAGAATTCAGCAGAAAACAACTTTATTATATTAAAGATTCTATTAAAAGCTGTTTACACATACTGCATCTTTTTCATTAACTCTATCCATACATTTATTTAAGATGTATTTACGCGATCGCTCCCCATGAAAAGTTTTAAAAACTTTTAATAAAATATCGTAGATTATTAAAGGTAGAGTTATACCCCTATTCTCTCACTACTACTTTCTTAAACAAGTGGAGTATCAAAATTGTTTGAGCACGGCTCATTTTTACTCAAAACTATGCTATATTTAAATATTAAATTTAAAACAAAACTTAAATTTATCTACATTTCCTGTTGTGGCAATTTTTTTTTGCTGAGAAAAGGAATCAGAATATGTATGTAATATTTATTTGTTTAACATGTAAGAGTACAATTTAAAAAAATATGTACCAGTTTTCTAACTGTGAAAAAGTTTGTTGTTTTGTATCATCATCTTTGGCATTAATTTAACCAAATTCAAAATATAAGCTATATAACGTTATGGATCGGCGATGGGCGCTGATTGAAGTTATACCGTTTAATCAGCTGATAATTGCCCCGTGATCGAGCACTAATTAAAGCAGTTCGGTGTTTTGATGATATATTTGGTATTTATAGCCTCGTGATCAAGCGCAAATTATATTGATACAGAATTTTGTGTGATATTTTAACTGAATAAATAAGACCTTTAGTGTTGCACACGATTTATTAAAGATATTTTATCTTCGGCATTGAATATATAAGTTTATATGATACAACTTAGTTGAACTACAAATTTCAGTTCGTGGCACTGTCAATTACTGCTACTGCTATATTTATGCTACCGGCACTTAAGATATAATTTGTTAGATTTATACGACAGGCACTGTGTCTAATTTGTATTGGCACTCTGTGTGTTCATACGCACAAGCAGCTTATATATGACCTACCCCTTGCCTCTTTGACCACTCGTGACCAGTATCAGAACCAACAAACCGAAATAGTCCTGGTGACAATGTTATGAAGGCTAGCTTTCTATTGGGTAGAGGGAGTTAGCGTAACTTTCTTTTTTGGTAAATCCTGCGGAGTTGACTTTTGAAAGATAAAAAATAAGTTTTAATTGTGCAATGCTTTGACATTATTTCTGAAAAGCTGTGATTCTCCATGGATGTAATATTGAAAGGATGTGTTACATACAATACTTTAAGGAAAAATGCACTCTATCCATGAATTTTTAATATATGAGAGGGCTCCAAATCAGTATCGTTACAGCTACCTATATTTCTACAAAGTGGTCTACATAAGTTATCTATGACGAACAATGAAGGCTAAACATCAATGGCCACTTGTGAAAATATTTGCTTGTAGGGCACTCCTTTAGCAGCTTCTTGGGGGGCAGAATTGGTAGGGGTGCTGGGATTAAGACATTTACTGTCTCCAAGTGTTATTTCAAGGGGGGTGTGGGTTTGGGGTGATTAGAGACTTTAGTATAAATTATCTGTTATAAACGTGTCAATATCTATCATAAAACTATTCTGAAAAGATTATTCACATTTTAAAATAGTTTTTACATCCAGTATTTATTCATGTATCAGACCAGATAACATCCACTTTGGTTATGACTGCTGTAAAAAAATTAAATTAGACACGGATATCAATGAATTCACTAAAGATAATTATAGCACAAGACATTGACATTATGTAGCTGGTATTCACATATTTTATATTTCAATATATTCATTAAATACAAAAATATTGTAAAAAATCGCCAGATACTTGTCTGTTAAGAAACAATATTTAAAAATTAGCACTAGTTGGAAGAGCGGTTAAACTATCTCTCCTTCCTCGTTTCCCTTGTTCGTGAGAGGAACTGTGCATATAGGCATACATTCCGTTTACCCGAAAGCAGTCTTACCTTGACGAACTACACTAAAGTTCTATCTTACAAGCTATACCATAGTGGAATAATGCAAGGTAAGCTTGATACTTTTCAGGGAAAACGAAGGGTATGTGAGATTTTTCACTAAATATAATTATGTGCCTTGAAACTGATTTACGGATATCTGTCTTACTTAACACAATCCAATCCCAGGATTTGAAGCTGATCTTAGGTAAATATGGCTTGTGACCAAATGTGCAGAGACAAACTACGGCACATGTTACTAAACGAAGAAAAAAAAAAAAAATGTTGCCACTAAAAACCAAAGTGACGCAGTTGTTCTCCCCAATACTGACGCTTTATAAACTCTACCTTATTTTTAAATACCAAATTTTGAATGGTATCTAGTTCCTGTGCCCCCAGACACTAACTACAGTTAGTAAAAATGACTCAGAGATGTAATTTAGTTTTAAAGTTTTATTCGAATAAGAATAATAAGTCGTCGATTGACAAAGCAGGTTTAGCTTAGGTCTCGTTTGCTACCACAATAATTCCTCGACTGTGTATATATTCTAGAAATACTTTGCGAGTATTGCTACTAGACGGAGTGTGTTGCCAAGGAGATCGCACCACTTCATTAGACAGAATGTGTCATCCAGAAAGTGAGGGGAGCCCCTAACATCCTCCCTCAACCGATAATAATCATGGTCACTAGTCACCACAGACAAACCTCAATCTACGGAACAGGCATATGCAGGGAGATTATACTACCGCTATTTATTGCCAGTACAACAATTAATCAAAATATTTAATTAGATTGGCTTGATGGCATTTTTCTCTCTCAAGACAATACCAAGTCGAATAATTTTTTAAATGTTTTAAAGAAATATTTATTTCAAGAAAATTAACTAAACATTGGATTAAATATAACAAGGATATTTTTGCTTTTATTTTATTTATTTAGAAAAAATTACAAAAAACACACTAGCCCATTTCTTGGAATCAACATCTTAAGCCCCATTCAGACTTGAACAGAACAACGAACACGAACATGTTCGTAACGAGTGTGGATGGTTTTCCGAACAGAACATTGTAACAAAATGTGTTCGTTGTTCTGTTCAGCAACAATGAAGCGTTTGTCGGTTTTTGCCCGTCGCATCAAAGGATGTTTGTGTTCGGGCTTGTTCCCGTCTGGATGCCTCCGCGAACATTTCCCCAAACATTCAGTCACTGGCCGGACAGCAGCGGAGTCGCACGTGTGTTATGATTTTTGTAAGTAGTCCTACACATATATTTTGGTGAGTGTATTTATTAGTGTATGTGTTAAATTAATAATTATTACTATTATCTCATTATTTTAACATATTGCAGAAAAATGGAGTGGTCAAAAGATGAGCAAATTAAGCTCATAGCCTATTGGCTCTATAAGCCACAATTTGGAATCCTAAAAATTTAGATCACTATAGTAAAATAAAAAAAACAGTATGTGTGGAGGAGATTTGGGCCATGATGGATGGGAACAAGTGCAGTAAAAAAAAAAAATGGAAAGTATGTTAGCCGCCCTTAGAAAGGAAAAAAAGAAAGGATACCATCGATACAGGAAAAGTTTAGAAATTATATACAAATTATTATATATTTTATACATAAATTATATACAAATTATTATTTATATATATATAACAATTTTTGTAAGTTAAATATTTGCTTGACCTCAGTGAGCAAAATACGCCCTAGGTAGGTTACTTAAGGACAACTAGGGGAGGACACTTTTAGCACCGCATCTTACGACCCATTAGGGTTATATGCCTATATACTAATTACACTAATGGGCTAATGATGAGATAGGAGTAATTTAGACAAAGTGCACCCACATCTGCGTGGCTAGCGTAGGAAAACCATCTAGGAGAAAACCCTTCTCTGCACCCAACTGGGGTTCCACCCTGATCTCCCCGTCCTCGACAGTCTAGTGAAACACTAGAATGATGCCTTAGACCTGGTGGCCATCGAGACCGGCAGGGGGAGGGCTAAGGGCATCCTTTTTTTTACCTGATGTTCTGTTAATGATGCCGCACCTTTTTTACCTGTTGCTAATTTACCAGATGGCATATCTTGTTTTACTAATACGACTTAATAGACTGCTTGTTACAACAACAAAAATCAAGAAAGGTTTTTTGTAAATTTTTATGAATTTTAATGTCACATAATTCATCTGCCAATGTTGAAACTATCTAATTCATTGAATTAAAAATTAAAAATTTTGTCATAGTTATTTCCTGAGCTTTCGATCTAAGTCTTAGCTTCAGCTAGAAAATTAGATAAATTGATAATCAACTGTTTTTAATTTGCAGTGCAAAGCATTATGGAAGCTCTGTCCACATGGTCAAACATGTACGCCGAGCATATTTGTTAAACAGAAATACAGTCAAGCATTTCTTGTTTATCCGTATAAATATCAGACGAACTATTATTTGTGCTTAAAGCCAGCATTTTTAACAAATATTAAGTGTTTAAAAAATATAGTCTTGGAAGTCTCTTATTCAGTAATTATTTTGGCGTATGGTCAAATGTTTGTATTTGTGATTAGTGATATTTTAGTGCACCGTCGTTTAGCTTGCATTATTTAAGACTATATAGTGATTATCAAGCCCTGTAAGAAGTGCATAACACTTTAAAAAACATGATATTTACAACTTTAATTTAAAAAAGTTATGGTTGTTGAGGTGTGAAGTTATCCCTCACTAAATGCATACTTAATAGCTTTGGCTATTTGATTCTTAATAAGATGCATCCCAAACAATTATTATAATAATTGTACATGTGGCGCATAAGCCAACTACCGAGTCGCAGATGGCTGGGTTATCTGATAGCTCGTGATATTAGAAATCACACATTTGTAGCCGACGATTTCCCTTAGTCAATCATCGACTCTCTGACTCAAAATATGAGTGAAGAATGACCCTAAGCACGGGGTGAATCCTGGATAGCTCAGTGGTTAGAGCAGTGGTGTACTGAGTCAAAGGTCCCGGGTTCGATTCCCGTGTCCAGGTGTCATTCTTCAATTTTCAGAATATGACATCTGTGTTGAGTGGTCCCTCACTAAATGAATACTTAGAAGCTTCGGCTATTTGATTATTAATATTTATTTTCCTCTACTTATTTTAAATTTCACCTCCATACACAGGGTGTCTCTTTCGCCTCTTTACTGTATCCAAGGGTAGCATTCAATATTTTACATGCTTCCTCCACGGTTTCTACTTTTTTTAAGCATAGAAAAAACCCGATGATTATTGGGCACTGCACTGTGAGCTCTTTTTAGAAGAAAATGATGGCCCTGTGGTAAAATTCATTATTAAATGAAATTTTCATCATCATCATCATCATCTCCATCGTTATCACTTTGTATTTACTGTTCGGGTGGAGGGATGCTCGAGAATGTTTGTCTGTGTTTTGTCTGCTAAAGCTTACAATATTTCGACCCCCACCAAGGCTTATTTGTCTCTCTTGTTCCTATATTCGACGTGGTTGTCACCCATATTTCTTCGCTCTTATATGCTGAACTAAAAGTCCCTCAGTTTGTTTTGTGACTTAATCCATCTTATCTCTATCGTTGGGGTCATACAACAAACGATTTGAGCCATACAGCTGACACTAATGTTTATTGAGTCCAGAGTCATTTACCTATATTATTGCTACAAAACCGCACACAAATAGACACGATATAGACACAATTTACAAACTTTCCATTGAAAAGCACAGCAACAGGTTTGGAAACAAACTGTATTTACGATACCTGGTGACAAACTAAAAAAAGGTTCGCTCGTGAAGCGGAACATTTGTAACAAACCAATATGGTGACGCCTTTCCCCCTCTATAAGTTTTTTTCGGTGAGAAGTCCACATCAACATAACACCAAATATCACAATGTTTGCTGGGATTCAACAAACATATTTGTCAAATATGTTTGCCCATTGTTTCTTAGTATGAACGTAGCTTTACAGCAACACAAAATTTGCTATAGAGGAAAAAATTGTGTTAATGATTTTCATGGTAGTGATTTATCTACTAATATCAAAAGTACCCGGTGTTGCTCGGGGTAGCCTCGAAATGCATGGCCTGGTTACCCAGGAAACTCTTTTCTTTGCTTCAAACAGCCAGAAAATAACTCTTCATTTTATTTCTTCCAACCCAGTTCTTAATAAATTTAAAAAAATCCAAACCAAAATTGTAAAAGTCCAGCTTTGAAGCGCACATGTTGGTGCACAGGGGCTACTAATTTTAAAATTTCAGCTCTCTGCTTGTGGCAAATATCGCACCATGCTCATAACAGACACAAATACAATACACATACATATTTTATTAATAATAGATGTAATACTCTTTATTTTATTAATAATAGACGTATTCCATTTTATCTAAGAGAAAGTAGTGCAACTAATCGTGTTAGTGCATATTCCCTGTCAGTGATAATTCAATTAACTGAGCGCAGACCAGCCTTCACTTTCCGACTGATAGTGAAACATGGCAAGAGTAGAAAATCAGGGTGTCACTAACAAGATCACGTCACACTAGTCAAGACAAACGATCAAAAAGTTTCATCAGGAGCAATTCCATGCCCAAAACATTTACTAATCTTTCGCGAGGGTGGCTGTCTTCAAACTTCATTTGTCATGAGTTAACGCCACCCCCTCCGTTTTATCAGATTAAAATGTCGGGCCTGTATATTTTATATACATAGTGCAGTAACGTTTTAAATAAATTGATATAATTCATGTATCTGTCAGATTGGGAATTTGACCAGATAAGAATATTGTGAAGTCAATGGAATTTGATAAGCTAAGAACTATTTAACATTTTAGAAATACAACCAATTGAGATGCATACATCAAGGATAAAGTAAAGTATTTTAAAAATAATTATGTGTAGCAAATCAAGATAATACATATATTTCACCGAGGTTGTTTAATCAGTTGAGAATTATGTATTACAAACATGATTTTATCACTTAATAGCGATTTATTACTAAGGGAGTTTAACATGTTGGGAATCCTGTATAAATAAAATAATCTGCTGAACTAAGAAATATTTATTAAATAATTAGTACCACACAATCACACAAAATTTATCATAGAGTGAATTATAGCTTGGAACAAGATTGACTGTGATATAGTCCGTTATGGGTGTGACCAAATCAGTTGGGACTCTGATATTGTCATTAGAGACCGTGATCTTGACATTTAAAACTGTGATCTTGATATTGGACACTGTGACTTTGATGGTTGAGACTGTGATATTATCATTTGAGACAATGATCTTGACATTTGAGACTGTGTTCTAGTGAATCGAGACTGTGATCTAGTAGGTTGAGACTATGGTCTAGCAAGATGAAACTGTGATCTTCTCAATTGAGACTGGGATCTGGTTGGTTCAAAGTGTTCTATTCAGTTAAGACTGGGATCTAGTCAGTTGAGACTGTGATCTAAAAAGTTGAGACTGTGTTCTAGTAAGTTGAGACTGTGTTCTATTCAGTTAAGACTGGGATCTAGTCAGTTGAGACTGTGATCTAAAAGTTGAGATTGTGTTCTAGTAAGTTGAGACTGTGTTCTAGTAAGTTACACTGTGTTTTAATAAGTTGAGACTGTGTTCTAGTCAGTTGAGACTGTGATCTAGTATGTTGACACTGTGTTCTAGTAAGTTACACTGTGTTTTAGTAAGTTGAGACTGTGTTCTAGTCAGTTGAGACTGTGATCTAAAAGTTGAGACTGTGATCTAGTAAGTTGATACTGTGTTCTAGTAAGTTGAGACTGTGTTCTAGTCATTTAAGACTTGGATCTAGTAGGTTGAGACTGTGTTCTAGTAAGTTGAGACTGTGCTCTAGTAAGTTGATACTGTGTTCTAGTAAGCTGATACTGTGTTCTAGTCAGTTGAGACTGTGATCTAAAAGTTGATACTGTGCTCTAGTCAGTTAAGACTGGGATCTAGTAGGTTGAGACTGTGTTCTAGTAAGTTGATACTGTGTTCTAGTAAGTTGAGACTGTGATCTAGTCAGTTGATACTGTGTTCTAGTAAGCTGATACTGTGTTGTAGTCAGTTGAGACTGTGATCTAAAAGTTGAGACTGTGTTCTAGTAAGTT
Organism: Timema douglasi; assembly: GCA_901482245.1. NCBI lineage: Eukaryota > Metazoa > Arthropoda > Insecta > Phasmatodea > Timematidae > Timema > Timema douglasi. Next base: position 75,907 of record CABEEJ010001915.1, read on the forward strand.
GATACTGTGTTCTAGTAAGTTGATACTGTGTTCTAGTAAGTTGATACTGTGTTCTAGTAAGTTGATACTGTGTTCTAGTAAGTTGATACTGTGTTCTAGTAAGTTGATACTGTGTTCTAGTAAGCTGATACTGTGTTCTAGTCAGTTGAGACTGTGATCTAAAAGTTGAGACTGTGTTCTAGTCTCTTGAGAATGTTAACTAGACTAGGAAGGTTTTTATTACTCAATTTTTTATTAGCTACCATTGTGATTGAAACTGGTCAAAAGTGTCAAATAAAACACTAAGAAATCCCTCTTATCAAACCATTAAGCATGGGGTTTTTTTCGGTACAATTCAACTCCCCCAGCAATTTAATATGATTCAAGAATGCTTTTAGCAATCTTTTTAATCCATTTCACCAGCGTTCAGGAATGTGTGTACAACAAGGGAACTTCCCCTCTAAACACGAACCCACCAATCACAAACAGTTGGAAGAGGCCAATAGAAAGTGGCTTCACCATCGATCTTGCCTTAGCTTATAATAAATGATGTAGTTGTCATGGCAACTGGAGTTCACTTTCAACCGGGGATGTTAAGGAACAATCTTGTGAAAATACTAAAGACAGGCTTGGTTGGGTTCATTCCCTACGGAGTCTACATTGTTTTGAGAGTAGTTCTATATATTTAATATAAAAACACAGAAACCGGCATTATTTGAAAGCGTCTTTCTAGCCACCAGGGGCTATCCTTAATTAGCTAAGCAAATGAGGGTATGGATATAAAAGATGAAATTCAAAGGATATATTCCTGTATGTTCGAGGAGGAATAGTGGGAACTTCTGAGGAAAAACCAATATAAGTTCACCCGTCCTGGATTCGAGCCCCGATATTACCGCTACTGGCCAAACAGACTAGATGTGCTGGTACATTTAGTACCGATATCAGTTTGTGCGGGTATTTATCTGATTCAAAAAGCAAAGTACAAGCAGTTTATATAGAGTTTAGAACTAGTTTTTTAATCTGTAGTTTAGATTTTTAATAAACAACCATATTTAATGTTTACTATCTTAAGTTCTTAGCAAAAATGTTATAATCAAGGTCACTGATTTCAGAGTAACAAATCTGTAGGTGTACTATATAAAGGAGCATTAAAAAAGTTTTAATGATTTAATTGCTGACAAATATGTCAGAAAAAGGCGAAAGTCTTAAAATAAATACCATAAATATAAAAATATTGTTATTCCAAAACTTATTTTTACCTAAAGATATAAAAAAATCGCTTTAAGTGTTTTTAATAATAGTTTTAAATGCTTTTTTTTATTCCAAATAATTTTTTTAAATAAGAGATTATTAGTTTTTAAGCTAAGATACTGGACAAACTTTTTTTAAAAATAACAAAATCTACTTAAATAAATCCTTTACTATAAAAGAAAGTAAACGATTTATTTCGACGACCAAAGTGATTACTTTTCTAGATTTTGATTTAGAGAGAATATTTTAAAAAATTGGATTTTTTATTTTCCCCTTTGTTGTTGATTTTAAAACTCTTTACTATAGTAAGTAAATTAAGCTGGGCTGATAATTTAATTTCAAGGGAATGAAACTCATGGGCTTATATTTAATAAAAACTGACTGAGAAAAAATATTTAATATTCTTTGACATTTGGGAGCTCCTAGTGATTCTAATTCAACGCAAGCAAGCGAATGAGGTCCAAGTAATTTTAAGATATACTTACAAATATAATATTATTTTATTATTCAACCATGATTTAGAGATATTTGATTTTATCGTGATAGTTGCCCCACGATTGGGTGCCAATTATTATGTTTCCGGGATAATATGATGATTATGTGTATGTTAATAATTTGGACCTATATATGCCTTACGGTGAACAGTAAGTATAACTATACCGGGTTTTATGATGACGACGACGCGTGCATGTCTTGCGTGCACTGGTACACGGTTATGTGATCTAATTATTTGTAATCCTTATTCTTATGAAATTATTAAGACTTTCAATGTTGCACACGATTTATTTAGATGATTACACTTTCGGTACTGTAGATTTGATATTAAAATAATATAGTTTTTGTGTGATAATATTATTTTTCAGTGTAAAAATAACTATTTTCTGTATTATAAGTACGGTGTATGGTTTTTCTGTGTCAATTCATACGCACAAGCTGTTTATATAAGACCTACCCCCTTCTTCTTGGACCCCTTGTCACCAATGTTAAAAAACTAACTAACAGGATAACACCTGGCAACCTGATGTTGTGAAAGCTAGCATCCTATTGGCCGTATTGGGTAAAGGGAACCAGCACGTCACATGATTTTTCAAAAGCAACGGAGTTTGTCTTTTAAAGAAAGAAAGTTTTAAAACGGGGTGGATTGAAATTATTCCTGAAAACGCGTGATTCTCCATGAATGCAGTATTAAAAGAAAACTTTAGATAGGTTTCTTTAAATAAAAATACACTTCATCCATGACTTTTTGAATATATCAGAGGGGTCCGAAACCGTATCCCTACAATGATCACTATAGTGATACGGATTTAATATGATATTTTTGCCCCGCGATTGAGCACCAATTATGGTGATACGTTTTTTTAATTGAAATATTTTTAATCCGCGATTGAGCACCAACTATAACGATATCGGCCCACGGTTAGTCATCAATTATATCGATATGTAATTTTATTGTGATACGAATGTGGACGATACCGGGTTTTATGATGATGACGACTCGTGTATGCCTTAATGGCACTTGAACACGGTTATGTGATCTGATTTTATGTAATTGATTGAAATAAGATGAAACTTGATGTTGTACACAACTTATTTAGATGATTACACATTCAGTACTGAAGATTTGATATTAAGGGATGTAGTTTTTTGTTAATTTAGGGATTGTTTTTCTGTGCTATTACAATGGTCTGTATTGTGAGTACTGTTTACTGTGTAGATTTATGATACTGTATTTTGAGTAATGTGTCACTGTGTAGATATATGTTACTGTATTCTGAGTAATGTGTCACTGTGAAAATTTATGTTACTGTATTCTGACTACTGTGTCAATGTGTAGATTTATGTTACTGTATTCTGAGTAGTGTGTCAATGTGTAGATTTATGTTACTGTATTCTGAGTAGTGTGTCAATGTGTAGATTTATGTTACTGTATTCTGAGTATTGTGTCACTGTGTAGATTTATGTTATTGCATTCTGAGTACTGTGTGAATGTGTAGATTTATGTTACTGTATTCTGACTACTGTGTCAATGTGAAGATTTATGTTATTGTATTCTGAGTATTGTGTCACTGTGTAGATTTATGTTACTGTATTCTGACTACTGTGTCACTGTGTAGATTTATGTTCATTTATTCTGAGTACTGTGTCACTGTGTAGATTTATGTTCATTTATTCTGAGTACTGTGTCACTGTGTAGATTTATGTTACTGTATTCTGAGTACTGTGTCACTGTGTAGATTTATGTTACTGTATTCTGACTACTGTGTCATTGTGTAGATTTATGTTACTGTATTCTGAGTACTGTGTCACTGTGTAGATTTATGTTACTGTATTATGAGCATTGTGTCACTGTGTAGATATATGTTAATGTATTATGAGTGCATGTACTGTGTCACTGTTATATTACCGAGTTCTGTATTCTGTGGTGCTGCAAATATATGATCTACCCTTTGCTTCTAGATCCCCTTGTCACCAGTGTTAAAACTAACTAATAGAAAAGTTCCTGGCAACCTGTTGTTGTGAAGGCTAGCTTCCTATTGGTTAGAGGAAGCCAACATGTCACTTGATTTTTTCTAATACAACAGAGTTGATCTTTTAAAAATAAATCTTTAAAAGCGCAATATATTTAAATTATGTCTGAAAATGCGTTACTCTTCATGGATGAAGTATTAAAATTATTATTATTACTATTATTATTATTATTATTATTATTATTATTATTATTATTATTATTATTAGCACCGCGTCTTACTACCTGTTCGGGCTATACGCACTTACGCTAATGTGTAATGGTAGGGTGATTGTGAGATGAAATGAAGGACCTACAGTTTAACGTGGAATCCGAACCACGGTGGAGGCCTGGCATTCCACACATTCACAAGATGTCTTGTCAGAGGCGAAGGAAGGGTTTGGTAATCAGATAAATCTGTGCCAGGACCGGGGATTGAACCCAGGCGCCAGCACAGAGGTCTGACACCTTAGCCCTAGACCGCCAGGTCACCCTAAGTATTAAAAGAAAATTTTATATATAGTTTTTTAAAGAAAAATACACTTCATCCATGACTTTTTGAATATATGAGAGGGGTCCAAAACAGTATCATTACATCACATTTCCTAAAAATCGTATCCCGTAATAAATTACTATTAAGTAAATACGGCAAATATTATAAGAAAACAAATAAAATATTATGTGTATTATTGTAATCGTAAAAAGTGTTGTAAAATATTCGAAGGGAGTCACTTTTGTGCTAGGAACCTCAAATAACTTTGAATACTTTATTTCTTAGTGATCAAGCAAACTATGTATTTAACCTTTGAAGCAGACCCCCAACTTGCATGCATACATAAATAGCCTTGAGCCCACCCCTTTTTTCACTATCTTTATTGTTATTAATTTATATCTTGGAAATGTGATAAGTAGCTTAATCCTATGCCAATACGGGTTTATGTATCAACTCGCTTTGCCACCAGTGCGTTTTCTTTGCAAGTGGATGTAAACCAATGTAATTCCAGACTCGTTTTTTGATAGGTCTTACTTACCGTTTAGCCACCAGAGCCGTCCAAAGAAAGGTCCGCACCGACTTTCAAATTGCTCGGCCATTTTGAATTTTTTTGGGAGTTAATAATAATGTTTTAACTTTTTAGAATTTTCCCTTCGGTTACAGGCTAGAAGCTATAAGTTTGCCAAATTTCAAGTTTCTCGCTCATCTGGAAGTGGGTAAACATTAATGTCAGTGAGTGAGTCAGCCATGTGGCTTTATAGTAGTAAAAATGGCAACATTTACTCTCATTTAAACCTTAAATCCTACACTACTAGAGTAATTGAAATGAGTGCAGCTAGGATGCAGGTCCGGATTTAAGGGAAGGTGATAGATAAGTGATAACATCTCAGGGCCTCCACATAAATACAGCTTTGTCTGGAAAGGTTGTAAGGCGTGGTGGAAATATATATATATATATATATATATATATATATATATATATATAAAAATATAAATGTATATCTTCTTGGGTTCAATGGATTTTTCTAGAGATATAAAAATACGTAGCACAACTTTCTTCGGATGGGAAGTAAAGTCATCGGTCTCTTGACAATTCTGGCATGTAAAAGAACCTTGGGAGGAATGTGAAATTACCTTTCCCGTCAAAATTGGGAGGCGCTTTCTCTCTCGCTCATAGAAACTCTCATGTGCTGATATAAGTCGATTCAGAAAAATCACGTTAGATACCTCAAATAGATTAAAATGAAAATTAAATTTATATATTAAGTTATTATAGATTTATTTTCAAACCCATTTCTGTAGGCCTATATAATAATATATAAATAATCTTGATATCAGTCAACTAAAGAGCTTGATACTGAGTGCTATAGAAAGTTGTTTTAATTATGTTGTTATTTACACTGTACAACCTATAAATATAGTTATATGCGCAAGGTAAATTGTTTGTTTAAAACAAGTGTTCCCATATTTATTAAATTTTTTCAACTGGGACATTTCCAAATTTTTACTTAATAAATCTTCGACATTTTGTAAAAAAACACACGAGACAAGCTAAAAATTAAGGAAACCAAAATTAAATCTAGTATGTATTATATTTTTCTCTTTAAATAAGTTATTGGTATAAAAATACAAACATTAACTAACATAAATTCCACTATAAAAAAAGAATGATGAATCACAATCATAATTAATTAAAAAAATTGCACCTTTAAAAAATACACAATAGTCAAGTTTATATTTTTAATTCATCAGAATATTTATCAGATTTATGGACTTATTCAAGAAGTGTTTTTTCCCCCTGATATTTCGACACAAAGCTCAGATTTTCATAAAGATGTAGCTTTCTTGTATGTTCTTCAAAGTAACAAGCTCTTTTCTCTTCAAATCGATCCAATCCATAGACTGAAGAGGCGCAAGCAATGGTGTACACCCCTCCTGAATATATTCACTGCAGGTGTCATAGAAATCTACTGCATAGCTTTGAAACCTTTCAACTGTTAGGTTTCCTTCTTTTTCTAACCCTCCCAACTGATTTGTCCCAATAGTGGCAAGAAATTTATCTGTCTTCCTGTAATTTAACTTTTACACCAATTTGTTTATTTCAGCCTTTGCTTCAACTATTATTATCTCTTGCTCAAGAAGGACACTTAAAAAACGGGGCATTTGGATTCCTTCGGGACACCGGGACATTCTATCAAAAAATTGGTCTGTCCCTAGAAAAACGAGATGGATGTGAACCCTAATTTAAACTCGTAACATAATATGTGAAGTAGCTATGATTGTTTTAGGTTATTTAAACATTGTCACTGATAATATTAATTTCCATTTACTTATGACATGGCCAACTTTATGTTGGGAGTTCCTGAAAAATAGTGGTAAAACGAATACATGATAGGTAGCACACAATAATACAAGCTTTCTCCTATATCCCTACTCTAACATTGTTTGGAACAACATTTAAAAAATTAGATTTTCAGTAAACTGGTCTTAAAATAAATATATATATATATATATATATATAGTTAATCATCAGAAAAAACCGCCATTTATAAATTTGAAACAAAATTGTTCAAACAGTTTAATTTTTTATAAATCATTCATTAGTAAACTAACATAAAATTATCTATATTTGTAAACATAAAAATATATTTTTATTTATCATATAAAACATTGTTAAAGCCATTTTAGACTTTTGAAACTACCCTTTATTTGAAGGCTAGAATCAACATTTTAAAAATCCCTGAGGCACTACCGTATAACATCTAAATATCAGTTTTGAAAGAAATCCATTTAAACATTTCAGCTGTAACCCCTTAGACAGAACCCACATATGGGAACACAATTAATTATTGCAAAGCCCCTTTTTTTTTGTTCGTGGGGCACATAAAACGTTTTTATAATTATTTATAGGTAAAAAAGTAGCTCATTATCACAATACTTTCCCTATATGCGTAAGTAAAAAACCTGTTTTACAGTATATAATTAATTAAGTAAATCCTAATCATTAGGGACACCAACCTTTCACATGTATTATTTTTATTAAATGTTTAAAAAATCAATTTCAAAAGCGCAAAAACTTGTTTCAAACTAAAATACATTATTATTACATAATTTTAAGTTCACAAAATAGAACGATAAAGGTATTTATTTTATACACGAAATTAAAGTTTTCCCACGAATTATTAATAATACACGCATTTTAAAACAAAATTCACGTTTTAAAGGCTAAATTATGATTGTAGACCAGCATATAACCGCACCCTTAAATAATACGTAACACGGTTACTTATATATTACATAGCTTATAGTCTCCACAAGTACTGCTTCAAAAACGTTTTTTAAATAGATGCGTTTTAAGTAAAATAATAAAAATTTAACTTCAAGCCAAAATGGCACAAATAACACGTGCGTGGCGTGAGGTATTAAACTGCTAGAGAAATTTGCAGCCTACATAGTATTGTACTGTGTGTAAAGATTGTTTTATCATAGCGGGTATTTAAAATTTAGTATATATGTTAGATATTATTTTACGATAAACACTGAATAATAGATCATGTCACTTTTCTTTATAAAATAGAATATTATGGTATAAGCAGTATTGTACTTCAACTTTTTCACAACAATCTATCAAATAGAGGACAATATGTTCATATAAACAGATCTAAGTCAGATAAGACCAATATCATGGGGTGTTACCCAAGGCTTCATTTTGGGACCTAGCCTGTTTCTTATATATATTGTAGCAATTATTGCTACAAGGCATCAAAAAAACGGGATAGTCAACAAGAACAGCGCTTACCCAATTTCACCGGCCGGACGAGCATGCGGAAAAAGACGTCCACACACGATATCAACAGTAAAACAACTAAGCGCTGTGATCCTAGTGCAGCATTTCGCCGCTACGCGCCACCACTAGCCTCAGGAACAACGTGGACGCCGAGAACAGCGTAGAATAGCCGTGGCCTTGACAGAATGTTCTCAACGCATCTAATCCAGCGCACCTCCCCCCTTTTCATGTGTGTTAATTCTGTGATCCCCACCTTGGTGTAATTCTTTCTCGAGTGTTCGATAGTTGCGCCATATAAGAGACTGTTCACCAAGATAGCAGCCACTCTTGGATTAGGCTCGGACATTGACGAAGCTTAGGCTTCAAATACAGACTCATATAATGTAAGGAGAAATTCTTGTTCGGCTTTAATTTAAATATTATTGTAATTTTCTAAATTCTCTTTTTGGCTCTACGTATATTTATTGTTATTTACCGTCTTAGATGAATATTCATTCATTTTTACTAAATATTAAAATAACTTCGCTTATGTTACGACAAATAGGACTTTACTTAAAATACAAAGTAATGTGGGGAAAGTTTTAATGCGAGTTTTTTTTTAATGTTAGTCAAATCTTGTTTTTCAACTGGGATTCAGTTATTTAACTTTAAGAGTATGTTTTCAAAACGTGTTGTCTTAATATCCATATTAAGAAGTTTATAATATTAGGCCTTCATTATTTAGTTGTTGGAATGCGGGCCGTTAATAATTATTCTTGTATAGTTAACATTATGTATTTAACTTTGGAATTATTTTGCACAGTTATTGAACGTGGCAGAGATTAATAATATGTTTCTTTATGATAAAGTTAGGAATAAACCTTAACGTTTAATGAAAGAATATCTAAGTTTATTTTGACTTTCTAAAGTTTGGAGGATTCCGTAATTTGTGTAGACGCCATGCGTAGGTTGATCTTTAATGGGGCGATTACGGAACTATTATACTGTTGTTACAATTTTGACTTGCACTAAAATAAGTCGTTGCTAAAATTCTCATTTACGTTTGTTATATTGGTATACGCCATGTTTATAATGCTAGACATTAAAATTTAATACACGTATTTTTGAAAGTCTTGTAAAAAACAATAATAATAGATTGTTATTATTCTGCTTTTACAGATATTGTATAAATAAGAAATATGAATATGCTTAGATGTTTGCAGAAGCGATATGTTCTTTAATAAAAGGTTAAATGAAATAAAAGCAAAGTTTCGTTAAGACTTGAATTTTTTCACTAATATATTTATGCCATCTATCCTTAGGTTTGTTTAGATATATATATAATTATGTTGCCTTTTTTAACTTAGCCTTCGTCCTCGTCGCATTTAATCTAAATTGGTCACTGAAGGAGAACAGTGGGATCACCCTCCTTCTAGGAGATGGGTTGTGTACTGTAATATGTTTCACAACAAAAAAACATAATATCGTTACACTTCGCACTTCTATTTTTCTAAATTTTTGATAAAATTAAATTTGTTTTATTTTTGTATTGAATCCCTCTAATCTAGAGTTTGGATTTACAATATTAATGATTTACCTAATTGTATAACGCACTCTAATACCTATTTATTTACTAATGACACTACTATAATTAATTTTGGTAAAGATAATGGATCAGTATACAGAAATTTACAGTGAGATTTAGAGGCTTATCAACATTGCTTAGAGTAAACATATTATATTTGAATGTCATAAAAACTAAATATATGATATTCTCAATCAAGTCTAAACAACATATAAATGAAAATATTGATATAAAAATAAATGTATAAAAAATAAATCAATTAAATTACGTCAAATACCTGGGCATAGCTTTAGAAGATAACTTAAAATGGGTCTCACACATCAGGTCTGTAAGCAAGACTCTCTCTAAATATATACGTGTTTTCTCTAGGCTAAGACATATTTTCCAGTATCGATTGTAAGAAATTTGTACTTTACACTTGTCTACCCCCATCTTCTTTACGGGATTGAAATTTGGGGACTCACACAAACCGTCTTCAACCATTAGTATTGTTATTGAAAAAAAAAATGAGAGAATTATAACTTTTCCAGATTTCAAAGCACATAGTACACCATTGTTTAAATTACTTGGATTCTTAAATATGAGACAGCTAATTAGATATAAGATGTTAATACTTAATGTATGATATCATACATGGTATAAATACTTCAACTTGCTTAGATTTTAAATATGCTAATCAAAGATCATCGACCAGAAATAAGACCACAAAAAAACTAATAGAGCCAAAAGATAAAACTAGATGTTTTATGAAATCAAGCTTTTGTTTGAATTGTGCAAAGACTTGGAACTCATTGGGCCAAAATATTAGATATTTATCAAAATTCAAATTAAAATCAGCCTTATATTATATTATTCTTGGCGATCCCCAAGTGAGCTATTGGTATTAGTATTAGTACTGAGAATAATAATAATAATAATAAATAGTAATAAATCTAATAATAATAATAATCGTCCTAACAGTAGTAATAGAAATAACAACAGAAGATGCCTATGATAATTTAAATACTCGACTATACGATTTGTTTAATACTGTCACCTAGTTATAAAAGTATACTTTACTTTAGGTGTAACAATATTCTTCATATAAAAATACTCATTGTGTTATATTAACACCTTATTTATATAGTAAACAGTTTATTTTATTAAACAGTCTATCATTAGTTATGTAATTTATATATTTTCCCCTTATTTATCTAAAATTTTACGCCTTCAACTCTATACTCTATATACACATTAAGAGACGCATTAACCAGATTTTCTGTAATGCCTCTAGAATAGTAATAATAACAAATATGTTCAAACTTAAATTAATATGTAAATTGTTTTAGTCTCTAATTTGTATTATATGGTATTGTATTAACTAATAAATAATAATAAACTCTCTCTCTCTCTCAGGGTAAAATTTATGGCTAGCAACAAAAGACAGGTCGGTGACCTGGTGGTCTAGGGGTAAGGTGTCAGACGTCTGTGCTGGCGGCCCGGGTTCAATCCTCGGTCGCGGCACAGATTTATCTGATTACCAAACCCTTCCTTCACCTCTGACAAGACATCTTGTGAATGTGGGGAATGCCAGGCCTCCACCGTGGTTCGGATTCCACGTAAAACTGTAGGTCCTCCATTTCATCTCACAATCACCCTACCATTACACATTAGCGTAAGTGCGTATAACCCGAAAGGGTAGTAAGACGCGGTGCTAATAATAATAATAATAATAACAAAAGACAGGGACTGTACGTACGTATACCTTGATTTTGGTTGGAAGATCAATAAAGAAAATTCAAACATATGTCCTTGCGAATAAATTTGTTAACATTTTACTATATTATTTGTGTTATTTTATAGGTGTTGATGATATCTATCAAAAATGACAGTTACAGATAGCATGATTTGATGTATTAATATATTAAAATGGTTTTAGTAACTTTAGTAACTAAATTCTACTGTTCTTCCTACCAAAATCATAATATACGTAAGATCTGAGAATACCATTATTCTATCTCGCCTTCACCTCCTTAACACAAAGCCTATCTGGGCAGCTACAGTAGCCCCATGGCTTCTTTGGTGCTGACTGACAGCTTTGAAAGGTTACCAGACCAAATAATGTATCCCTACGCCGAACCAAATGACCTGCAAAAATATGTGTTTAGCAGCTGTCCCTTCTGACAGTCAATATTTAGGTATATACCTAAATATTGACGGTCAGAAGTCAGCTGTGAACTGTAAGTCAGCACCAAAGAAGCCATGGGGCTACTGTAGTTAACCATAAGACATGAAATAGTATATATGTTATTTAATAGCTTGAGTCTCCTTTTCACTTATTTAAAACTAATTATTAAATACATGATTTTGGATGTAATCTATTTAAGATTATAGAATGTGTATACATTTCATTGTGCACCAACAATTTTGGGGGTACAAAGTTAAAGAGAAATTATATCTGGGAGTACTCAAACAAACAAAATTTTATACCATTGGTCTAAATCAGGGATGTGTAAACTTACTTACAGAAGGTCTAAATAAAAGAATATAAAAAATGACTGGTCAAAGACTTTTATTCATTAATTTTTCTACAACATTAATTTAACAAAATTATAAATACACATAATATACTGACATGAATAAGTCTAAATACATTTATAATGTATACCAATCATAATTAATTTAGTGGGCTAGTTTGTTTTTAAGTTTGTTCAGAATATATATTTTTTTGGCGCCGCATCTTTCTAGCCGTTCGGGTTATACGCTTACAGAAGATTTATATGATTGGATGCGAGATAAGTAAAACTGTGAGGAGGTGATTCCCAAGAAGGAAGACAGATGTTCATAAGCAATTCCGTTTCTAAGATCACTTTTCCTAAGTTCCATGGTTGAAAACACTTGTTCGCATTAATATAAGAATTCAAACATTGCCATATATGTTTGGGCATGATTTACCAAGGTCTGAAATGTTAATAATGTCACGGTTTTATAAAAAATAATGTGTTGTGTTAAAAAAAACTTCTTCACAACGCATCACATTTTAATTATTTATCCCACGGGCCACTTTCCGTAGTTTTCCCATCCTTGGTCTAGATAATCCATCTCCAGACGCTAAGAACAACCATAGCTACTTACAAGTATTTATCATTAACAGAGTGTACATTTAATAAATACCATGCCATAGAAAGAACTTTTAACGTTTTATTTGTTCCGTCTGTCTGCTTAAATGGATTAAGTTTCTTCCGAACTTGATAACCCGCTATTTCATCAATTTTTGCTAACAATCTGGGGTTGAGATAGTCTCAAACTCTTATTATCACACGCAACGAAATATATCTTAAAGAATATATCTAGAAAATGAAATTAGCAAACTTGTACTGGGAGATTCTACTTTTCAAAGATAGTTCGAGGCCTTGAGACAAAGTGACGTTTTCTTAATTTGACCCACCTCGGTGGCGCAGTTGGCTAACGCGCTTGTCGTGTTGAGCTCGACTGATGAAGACGGGGAGATCGAGGTTCGAATCTCGGTCGGGTGAACTGAGGGTGGGTTTTTCCTAAATGGTTTTCCACTCTCCCTCCACGCAAATGCAGGTTCACTTCCTCTAATTCAACCTTCCCAATTCCTAATCAATTAGAGTCATTAGTACTTAAAAGCGTATAACCCGAACGGGTAGTAAGACGCGGTGCTAAATATTAATATTAATATCACAATAGAATTTACGGTGATAGCAACATAGAAATAAATTATTTATTTAGGGGATGTACAGGAACACGATTCAACACAAAATTTGTACTTATTTTCAACTTCAAAAAGAGGCGCAGAAGGAGAAAGTGAACAAAATCGGTCAAGTTTCAAGAAACCTAAGAATCAATACCATCCTCAGGGACCAGGTAAGACAAATTATCAGTTTCAGAGGGAAAGCAGACACCATTTCCATCACAACACTGGGGAAGAGAGCAAGGAAATAGGAACAAGAGAAACCAAGATAGTGGTCCACAATTTAACAAGGGACAATATAGGCAAAATTATCACAATCAGGGATTAAAGGGATACAATCAGTATTATCACCCACAAAGGTACAGAGAACAAAGAGACATGGAGACCCAAAATACTGACCAGGGACAGAGGTAAGATGATGGAAGAGGTCAAGAGAGAACTGTAGAGGCGAAGGTGCATCAACCTAAACATGTTGATGAAATTAAGCCATATTTTGAGGAAGTGACAAAGATAGTTGGAAAGTAGGGAATTAAGGCTGGAGTAGGAGTAGGTTTTGTCTCCTCATAATAGTAAGACTTTTGTTAGGATTTTAGTTTTAACTTGGTACATTTTGCTTTAAACTTAGTGTATAAAAAACAACCTTTTAAGAACATTTTTCAATGAGAACTTAACTTAGGGTATAATTCTACCCAAATATAGATACTATATATTTTTAATGGTATTAAAATTGGGAACTTAACTTAGAGTATAGTTTTACCAGATTATGGATTTTGTATATTTTGCATACTGTTCCAATGTGAATCTTCAGAAATATCACGGTCAACTTCAGACCTACAAATTTAGTTTGAAGTGTCAAAAATTTTATATTTCCTGTTTTGTCAAGGGTGTCATCCTTATTATGTGCCGTGCGATGTGTAGTTCTTGGTTTTCCTATGTGTTTTATTTTATTATATTACTATTTGAAAATAGTGTGCATAAAAGAAGGCTAGCCAAACATTAAATCAATAACTTCTCTTTTCTCACACTAGTCTAGTACGTTATATCAATTAGATTGAGAATCTAAAATTTTTCTGCCATAGAACATTAAATTCATAAAGGGAAATGGCAAAGAAATATGAACGTTCTTTGGACTGCTAAATGAGAAATTTTAAAGTAAACGATAAACATTTTAAACGATGTCAAATAATTGATGAACACAACATACCTCATCATGCTGTTACTCTATGTAACCAATGTATCGGTTTTCTATGGGTTTTTTATATTTAAAATATAGTTGTGTTATAAGATATGCAAAGGGTTCAATGAAAAACAAGCTAACCGAACTACTTCCTGTTTCATTTTTCTTCTAAAAATAACCCAGAAATTAGGTGAGTATTCTAATGATCCTGTTTTATTGCAATGCTTTCTTGAGTATTTAAATTTAGGCTGTGAAGATTTTATTAGTCTGTGACTGTACTGTTGTTGATTTACTTCCGTACACGTGCAACAGGCGATTGTTCAAGAACATTCAGTTCGCTTGTTTCCAGCCCTCGCAATAATTCAAAGTCAAATCTTGCAGCTTAGTTGCGAGAGAGAAAGCCATATACTTTACTTGTAAACTTTAGTGTTTTTATTTTCTTTTTCTAAAAGTAGTTTTGTTTGTGTTCGCAAGAGCTCAGCAGCACTTGGTCACAAATTAATATTAAAGCCAGATAATTGGTATTGTTTTCTTCTTTTCTGGTACAGAGTTGTTGACTGTCGATTTGGGCTAAGACGTGTGAAGAAACGCATGTGCCAATATGGCAATTTCTTTGTTATATATGATGTGAATACCTATTCGAACTGAAGTGAATACAACTTTTAAACAAAGACTTTTTCGGCTATTAAATAAAATGAGTTCTGTAATTTATAAATAAAATAATATGAAAATAACATGTATAAAATGTGTTTAAAATATAAAATGTTTAAACTACAAATCACAAGTGTGTGTTAGAAAACCGTATCGCGACATGGTCTAATAACCTTAAGCTAGTATAGCCATGGTAAATAACTGGTATTGTGCACTTCTAGACTTTCTCTCTCCTTTACCTAAATAAGGAGACATTTACTTAAAACACATAAGATATGTGTAACGAAATAATATACATTGTTGCATAAACATAATGAAGAAAAGAGCGCCCCATTCTATCAAAGAGCAAAAAATGAAATATTATCATTGGCAAATATTTAAAGACAAAGAAGAGGGGGAGAAAAAGCAACAATGCAAACCAAATGATATATAAAGCTCAATTATTTATCGTGTGATAGCAGGACATCATGTTTAGGACTTAAATTTAAACTGTCATTTTTCTTGTTCGATATTAGGTTATCTTTAATACTTACCCGATTTCTGAGTTAGTCGGGGCATATTGATATTATAAGCGTTTATGTTTGTATTATTAATGGTAACATGGTTCAAGGCTAGGAGTCACCAAACTATTGTTCTATTTACTTATAATTGTTTATATATATATATATATATAACCTTAATTCAGTATTGTCAAACATCTCACCAGTTAGGCAATTTGTAAATTCAACCAATATTTAAACATAACTATATATTACATAAAGTTTGTGTATGGTCTATTATTGATCTTTCTCATTGTATATTGGAACCTCGTTAATCCACCTAATGGCGTTTGCAAATTAAACAAAGTATTTATTCTTCAACTACGCGGATCTCAAACAGAGTTTGGACGCTGCCCGGTCAGGATAATATGGTCTCGTTATTGTTGGTTTTCAAGTCACTAAAGTTTAGATGGCATTCAAGTTGGGTGTCATTGTTGACTACTTGGTGTTCTATATAAGTATACTTGGGGTTCAACTTAATACTGTTTGGGTGTTGTTAGCTATTAATGTATCTAGGAGACTATATCAGAGGATAGGCTGGCGTCAATACTCAGTCCTAACAAAGCAATATCAACTTACCTTCACTACAGTAAGCTTTGTACTTGTATTATTCTTTTAGTTGTAAAATAAAATACTCTCCTCTTGCTACCACCTTGTTATTATTTATAATGGGAAGGGGGTTACAGGGTTTTCTATACCTATTGTTCACACGCCTTTGATTTTGTTCCCTCACAATTTCTTTGCTTTCTGGTGCATGAGGTCATACCTTTCTTTTCATTGCGAGTCAATAATTTCATCGCATATATTCTTTATATAACAATCAAAAATACATATTTTATTTAAAGATATACAAACTAAGCACAAACCAGGGTTTCCATGTTGATACAAGAAAATAATTAAAAGCTCTAAGTTCGCTGGGGAAATAGCATTTTCATTGAAAACTACTAACTTTTAAAATGAGTGTTCGTTTGTAAAAATCCATTTTGCAATTTCTTCTTAATTTCTATTACCAGAAAAGTTCTTATCAAATTATATATAAGATATGTTGTTACAGAAACATTGAGAAAAGTGGAACATATCAGCAATCAATTTCCCTTTTAAAAACCATAATTTTAAACATAGAGTTTTAATGGTCATGCAACTTTTCAATGATCAGTTATTCGTATCTCAAAGGAATCGTGGAGATATGATCCGCTATCCGCTAGGTTAAAGTACCTTTTAAAGTAATTTTTCAGGAAAAATGATATGCGACGGCATCGTAAAAACAACTTTATTCGGTTTCAGGAGTCATGAAACGTCGATATCCATCAATATTTCGAACTATTTTTTTTTTATAATCACATCTCTCCGAGGTGTCGAGCGAAAGTAAAACAACATCAATCCACTCACGTGTCGGACACTTTCAAATGGCAGGAAACGCTGAGAGCAGTGTCCGAGACAAGGGAGGGAGATGTTCGCACGATAGTGTCCGATACTCCGGCACGTGTGTTTGAACAATAACATATTCACTACTTTTAGATAACACCAACCAGCACTGAGAGGAAATGTCAAATTTCAGTATTATGGGTTAGTTTCGGGTCTCCAGTAACCAGCAGTGAGAATAGAATATCGTTCTAATAGAGTATACCCCTGTAAATAGCAGTTAGAATAGTTTGCACAATTAACAAACAATGAGAATAGTTGCCAAACCTCATTCTAGTAGAGTTTCTTTGTGTAATTAACAATGAGAATGATTGCAAAATGTCAATATAAAATATTGCCCCACTGTACAGCAATGAGAATGGTTGCCGCCGGTGACGTATAATTCATGCACGACCTTAATTTACTTGGATGACAGCTCAAAATGTTACTAGAAGTAGTCCCTAAAATATCCCTACGCCAACAGTTAATATCTATAACTTTGGATAACTGTAATGAAAACAAATGGTAATATATGAATGTGATAGTTAACCACAGTAATTTAGGCCAATATTATTTATATATTTATTTAAGGTCGGACACAAAGCTTATTTATCGTTTTATTCCACTTTAAAAAAATATTATTCACAGCACTTTCACAAAAACTTCTAACAAAAATAGCTTCAAATGGCGACCGATGAATTTAAACCATGTGGTTGAACATACCGGTAAATAAGGGTTTTACAATGATGCACCCACGCAGTTGATGAAAATAGTTTATTCAGTTAAATATTTCGAAACATCATAAAATAATTTAGTATATACATATATATAAAAGACAAGTATTTTCTCTTTCTCAAGCAAATACAATGCCTTTATTAAAAGGTATTAATGTTGCACTATATTACACATAATCAATAACGTTCCAAAACGAAGAGTAGGTCATTTTAATTATGTTTAAAGTATTGTTTCGAGTTTGATAAAAATAAATGATTAAAAGTAATAAAATAGTATGAGAAAACTAAAGTTTACGTTATTTTTAATGTAAAATATAATAGGTAATTAAAAAACTTTACATTTATAACAAAACAGTGATCTCTTTACAATCGTTGGCAACCCAAAATCTAAAAACATGATTTTTGAAATGTCATTCAGGTAAAAACCTATCGTGAACGGACTCTAGTTGGCTAACGCGCTGATTTCGTGTTGATATAGGCTGCCGAGGGTGGAGTGATCAAGGTTCGAATCCCAGTAGGATAAACTGGGGGTGGTTTTCCCTAAATGGTTTTCCACTCTCCCTCTACATAAATGTTGATTCACTTCCTTTAAATTTAACCTTCCCAGACCTAGCCCTTAGAATAATTAGTACTCAAGCGTATACCTCGAACGGGTAGTAAGACGTGGTGCTGTAATGGTTGCCAAATGGCGATATAAAAGATTGTCCCTTTATAACCAACAATGAGAGTGGTTGTCAAATGTTAATCTAAAAGATTGTCACTTTGTGACCAAAGATGAGAAAGTTGTTCAAACGCCAGTCTAAATATTGCCCCTTTATAACCAACAATGAGAACGGTTTTCAAATGTTAATCTAAAAGATTTCCCCTCTGTAACCAAAGATGAGAAAGTTTGTCAAATGCCAGTCTAAAAGAATTATCCTCTATAACCAATAATGAGAATGGTTGCCAGATATTGGTCTAAGAGATTACCCTTCTGTAACCAACATTGAGAATGGCTGCCAAATGGCAATATAAAATGTCACCCTTCCGTAACCATTAATGAAAATGGTTTCTTAATGTCAGTCTAAGAGAATGCTTCTCTGTAACTAACGATGTAAATGTTTGTCAAATGTCAATATAAAATACTAATCATCTGTAACCAACATTGATAATAGTTGTCAAATGTCAACCTAAAATATTGCTCCTCTATAACCAATAATGAGAATCGTTGTAAAATGTTAGTCTTAAAGATTAGTCATCTGTGACCAGCAATAAGAATAGCCCCAAATTAAATAGTTGGAGTACTCCTCTGTAGGTGGCAGGTATTATGACTAAAATACCACAAAAATTAGTCTCTCTGATTCTGAAGTTTCTAATTTTAATTTTAAAAGAGATAGTACAATTATTTAGTGATTAGAATGGTTACGATAAAGTAGAGAGAAAATATAAGGCTTGGGGTAGTAATTCAACTTAAAAACATTAAAATGATACTTGTGAGCTATAAACTGCGCAATTATTATTTTTTAGCACCGCGTCTTACTACCTGTTCAGTTTATATTCTATCTGCTCAATTAATACCTTGTATAAATACTATTAACTGAGAAAATGGCGAACCATAACGTAACTAATAACCCTTAAATAAGACATTATATCCCTAGCCAAATAAAATGTATCTTTGATCGAGTTGTTAGTGTGGTTATTGAAATAGTGGCGCGCTCATACGCAAGACTTAATTACCCAACACCATGGTTAAATTGGGTGGTCTGCTTGGTAATTATAATAAGGCTTCGCATAAAGTATTACATGGGCGGTTTTGATCTGACACTCTTAACTCAGTCAGTAGCGCGTATTCAGACTCAATAATTAAAGGTGGTGAAATTATCGATAAGTCCAAAATGTACAATCTGAAGACTTCTGATAGAAAATTAGAACCTCATAAAATCAAATCTAAATGAATTGTAATTTCAAAATTCAATCAAATGTCAATAAACCAATTTGCCTTATGTCAACAAAGGAAACTGACTTGTACTGATTGGTTTGTGCCTAATACATTTTTAATACTCATTAGCTAGACGTGTGGTATGAATTAAATATTGCAATCCATACAATTTCTTCTCCTCCCCCTCCAGCCTCAATACAGAGAGATAAGGCAATGTGTAATTTATGCATTTTTGATCTGTGTGATGCAATGCACAAAATGGAAGGTAATAGAGTTTAACAGAAACTCGATTAAAATAGGCGAATTTTTGCGATTGACTTGGCTACGTCTTGGTATTGAGTGTTCTCGACCAAGTGGTTCTGACCAAGGTGGAGTGGGAAAACAAATTTGAAATGTTTTTCTCAAACAAAAATGATGGTTGGGGTGAAGATATAACAGTTGGTAGGAGAATGTATGTAATACTACTATATGTACTGCAAATCAGCGGAAAATGAGCTTTTTAATTTTATTCTTAGTTAGATTTGTGCTATTTTGACTAGTCCTAATATTTATACAATATATCAAGTTAAACATAATTATATCCCCATACATAACCTTGAGAAAACATGAGGCACGAATGTAATATTAAATAGGCCTAAACCATAATACTTTCTTTTATCCTTAACCAAACGATTTTTAAGTACCTACTTACTGTCATGTATTTCTAGCTAGTAATTGCTGTCCATTTTAATTTACAAAAGACTTAAAATCCATTGACTATGAAGTTATACTTGGTATCTAACATACGAAGTGATGTTGTTTTGAAATTGGTGCACAAATTCTCAGCTCTTTGGTCGAAACCATACTGTCTAGTCTGGTCAAGGAAAGCGTTACCAAACCGAGCTCTGATATCATCTCGGTCATTAACCTTTCGTTAACATTGATACCAGGTGAACAGCGAAAACTCGCCTATTGATTACACTATTTTGTTCTTTAATTTTGAAGAGTCCTAAAACTGATTGAGCGTCACAAATAATATGATGTAAAGCATGTAATTATTTTTTTTTATGTACGAAGATATAAATCAAATTTTATGTCATTGTGTCGGTTGAAAAAATTGCTTTGAATTCAAGGTCAAATGTTTTAAATAACATCCTGTGTAGTAATATTTAACCAATCAACCTAAATAGACAGTATGTTTATGTAATTCACGAGCTTATTGGCAGTTTTCACGTATCCACTGTCATACCTGTTCAGTTAACCCGTTAACGGAATTGAAATGTTCCATGCTGATGTTGAGGGAGACAATATACCATGCTTGCCTGGAATAACAAAGTAATTTAGAATCTCGAGATTAACATCAGCGCAGTTTGAAAACAAGTGCCGTGTCGTGGGATGGGAGCACAAACAGAGCGTCATGGAGGCTGTTCCACGCGATATCACAGCACTTCCGTTTCCGTGCCATACTACACGAGCAGCTAGCTACGTACACTCAACAATGAGACCCACTAACCATAGCGCACTCAAAGCAGTACGGAGCCAAAAGACAGAAATAAGTACCATAAACTGGTCAAATATTTACTAAAACCTTAAGTTTACTTTTGAAGTTACCGTCCATTTGAATTGTTGATTTTACTTTTATAATGGATGTTAATTTGTGGTAGAACTAGATAAATCCTATTTTCATGTGTCTAAAATAATTATAAATGAAGATTGCAATAATCGTTTCATCCCTTTTTCCTCACACAGAACGAAGGAAAAAAGGTTCGGTCGGGACATATTATTTTACCATAAATAATAATATGAACCTCATTAGCACCTGTTAAACATTTTTGAAGTTGCATTAAAACACCACAGACCTGTGTCAATGCTTACCATTCCTTTATTTTACCTTTCAACAAACAAGTATTTTGATTGTTCGTTTGTTGCTCTCACTTTTAAAAATAAGAAAAAAGACCAATATAATATTTTTTGAATGTTTTGGGCTGTGATCGATAATGTGACATCGTTCAATCCCTGAGAGCAGGCAAAATATTTATATTATTAATAATTTAAGTAATATTATAATAACTTCATTCTGTCCAGCTCATATGGATGTCTATTTCTACATACATATATGTACTTTTCTTTGAGGACGAGCGTCAACATATCATTCCCGCAACCGGTATGGGTTGCGTGCTCTGAGTTTCGAATGTTTATACTCAGACATTCAAAACCAGAACTCCAGCTACTCATTCCTATTGGCCTTTTTTCTGCCCTTTTTGATGGTATTCATTTGAACCTCCTATTGTGGTTTAGTTTTGCTAAGGAGGGCTCAATCCGAAATACATACACAGGCGTCTAAGGTTCATTAATGCCCTGAGAGACCGGAGTTTGGGTTCAGTGTTAGTCTATGTCCACAGATTGGTTTATGTCTACATAGTTGTTCAGAGCTCATTCAATAGTGTAGAACGCAGAATTCATGTCCAGGAGGTCCATCTTGTCCACAAAAATGAGACTAGAGGGATAAAACATTAAGGAGAATTTGTTTTGAGGGATAAAAACTTGTCCGTTACGTTATCATAAAGTGTACTCTCTTACTTAACAATTATATTAGTTAGATTAGTACGTTATAATCTCTGAATGGCCAGAGACTGAGTGGATAAGTCTCAAAGCCTCCTTCTGGCGACATTCATAAACGTTCCTATTCCTGATCCCTAAGTCCTTTCTTATACACACATTCCCTTTCCAAACATGTGAACATGTGTAGGGTTAATCCATTCTGACTGTGAAGCAATATATCTTCGGATGTTCGTATATGGAAAGGTGCTGTAAGCGCTAGAAAGTCCAAATCATAGCTAGAGGTTTACAAGAATTATTACGTATACAGTCCAATTTTCATATGAAGAACAGTTTTAAAAAAATATACAAATATTAAGGGTCAACATTGGTAGCGTTTTACTATATTATCAGTGTTATTTTTTAGATATACAAAACTACCTTTGCAAGCTTTGTGTCTGGCCCACTTGATATTTTAAATTGAATACATAAGCTGCAAATAGAAGGCATTTTCACAAAAGTGTGCATAGCACTTCTTCTTTCCTGCAGCCCCCCCAATAACAGTTGCTAACAGTTGCTGAAGGTGAGCGAGCATTCAGTAAGCCTTCCATGATTAAAAACTACATGCGAGCTACGATGCTAGAAGACAGCTCTCTTATAAAACACAAAATATCAAGCAGAAGTACCTTTAGTGATGTGATTAAATCAGGGGAGTAATTTAGGAAGGAGAGGACAGAGCAATTGCCCCCTCCCCTAAGTTTAAGAGTATTTTACAAAATTTAATAAAAGAGTAGTACTACTAAATAAAAATGTGAAGACTGTACTTTTAATAGTAAAGAAAAATGTGAGAGCTACTTCGGCCCCTTTTCAGCAACATGAAACAAGCAAAAGGTACAAAATGTCAATGACTCCTTGGGCTGAGCTAAAAAGCCGAAGTTCAATGCAGATTTCAGTAGCATCTTTTTAAGATGATGAACTAATATCCGAAATAGAAAAAAAATCGAAGGCATGTGAAGACACTTGTGAAAATGGTCAGTTTTCTTGGCGGGCAAGGCATAGGATTCAGAGGAACGACTTGTCGAAGGACTTTGTGAATAAAGGGGATTTTCTGGAGATGCTAGAAACACTCTGTGAAGAGAATCCCAAGCTCAAAGAAAGAATGGGTCGTCGATATGGTCATTACAGCTCTCCAGAGTACCAGAATGATTTTATATCCGCATTTTCTTCACGAATTTCAAAAAGTATCGTTGAAAAAGTAAAATAGAACGGCCTCTACTCAATCATGACTGACAGGTTTACATACTCTAAAAGATCGCACTGTAGATTATACAAGTATTACACACGTACTCTTTTCCCTTCTTTCAAAACAAGGACAGAACATTAAATATTATGTTGAACAGTGATGATGGGGCTAAGGTGATGCTTGGTTGGGCAAGTGGGATCCAAGCTAGGCTGAAAGATCAGGCACCTCATGCTTCGTACTTTCACTGCCATGCTTATCTTCTCAATCTGGTGTTAGTGTACTCGCTGGGTGTTGTTGACGAGGTTAAGTACTTTTTTTCTACCTTTCAAACAATCTAATGCTTCATATCAAACGGCTCTCCCCAACATGAGTTATTTTTGAAAGCCCAAAGAAAACGGAATCAACCCATTTTGAGCTTAGAACGGCTAGTCCTTATGATTCATTCATGTCCTAAGTTTACTTGGATGACAGCTAAAAAATGTACTAAAAATAGTCCCTAATATATCCCTACGCCAACAGCTGGCATCTATCACTTTGGATAACTGTAATGAAAACGTATGGTAATATGAATGTGATAGTTAACCACAGAAATTAAGGCCAATATTATTTATATATTTATTTTATGTCGGGTACAAAGCTTATTTATCGTTTTACTCCAATTAAAAAAAATATTATTCACATTACTCTAACAAAAGGTCTAACAAAATTAGCTTCAAATGGCGACTGACAAATTTAAACCATGTGGTTGAACATGACGGAAACAAGTTTTTTTACGCTGATGCACCCACGCAGTGGATACAAATATTTTATCCAGTTAAATATTTCGAAATGCGATCAAATAATCATAAAATAATTTATTGTCTATATAAAAATTTACTAGTATTTTCTCTTTTCCAAGTAAATACGATGCCTGTATTAAATGATATTAATGTATGCACTATATTACACTTAGTCAATAAAGTTCCAAAACAGAGAATAAGTACGTTTAGTTATGTTTAAAATATTATTTAGAGGTGGTTAAAAATACATTATTTTAAAGTAATGAAATAGTATGAGAAAACTTAAGTTTACGTTATTTTAAATGTAAAATATAACAGGTAATTAAAAAACTTAAAATTTACAACAAAACAGTGATCTTCTACAAGTGTTGGCGACCCAAAACTGTCATCCAAGTAAAAACCTATCGTGAATAGACTATACATGGTGGTTTTATTTGATATTGTTAATGTAACGGTCTTCAAGATTTCTGTCGCCGGCTCTGTGTAATCTCTGTCTTGTTGGGGAGAGTAAGGGAGGGATGTGTAGACTCTGATAGAGGACAGATGAAGCGGGAGTACACAGTCCAGAGGGATGGTGTGATATCAACACGGTTGAAGGGAAACTAGGGTGTTAATATCCACGTGAGGTGTCATTGGGGCAGCTTTGGATCAGTGCCCAGAGGAGGAAAGGAGGGGAGACTAGGCATAAACTCAAATGATAAAACAAAAGTTGAATTTTTGTATGAAATGTGTATAATTTTTTTAACCCGGACGTCCATTATTTCTAAAATATGTTGATGGATAAAGATACATTTTTTCAAATGTTGTTTATATAATAGAATTATATGGCTGACAACAATAGAAATGTAGGTTAGTTTGGAATTTGTTACTAAAGTAATGAGAAAGAGATTAATCTTATCATCTCGCTTATCTCTAATATTGTGCAGAGGATTTGGTAAAGTCTAGAATTAAGATGGTAATACCCACTTCAGTGATCGTGGAGTCACTCTCACTTGACTCTCAATGATGGGGATATCGGGGTTAGAATCCCGGTCGGCTGTACTAAGGCTATTTTTTTAATAAATGGTGAGGCTACTATTGAGGGTGGTTTTTTTTTCTCTAAATGATTATCCACACTCCTGCCAAGAAAATTATAGGACACTTCCTCTCACTTAAACTTTCTTCATCCTTAGACCATTAGATTAATTAGTACAAGTGAGTATAACCCTGACGGGAAAACGCAATACTAATAAATAATAACATGGCAATGTTTGAAATGACACAATATACATTATGGGAGGATAATCAACATAAGGATTTTTTAAATAATATATATCTTCATCTTGTCCGAACAATAATACGATAGGCTACATTATTATTTATAACGGATGACCACTTTTACAAAAAATCATTTGAATAATGTTTAAATATATTAAAATGGCATGACATTTTACTGTTCTCGAACGTCGTATACTTTTCATGGTCCCTGAATTGTATTCCGACCAATGTACCACCAAGCTACAGATATACGCGTTATCAACAACATAATATCTTTATTTTTGAAAAACATTATTAATAAATTAGTAAGGAACGAATTGTACTAAATTTAGGAGAATTCAAATTTAAATGCGTTGATGGACTAAATTATGTTTCAACAAGTAATAATTTGATGTATTGAGTAAAAAACAAAGTTACAAGATTAAATTGACAGGATTTGGTATTATTGATACAAGTCAATGTCACTAGGACGTAATCTGTGTAATATATTAGATTAATATTCACAAAATTGAATAACACATTAAAAACATTTAACAAATACTAAAATATTAAAAAATTGTTAACCATATACTAAAGACATTAATACATCAAAATTCGTAGTTGGATAAACTTTTTCAAAGTAGTAAAATTAATATATATAAAGTACTTAATCCCTGTCCATTGTTAAAGTATACACGAATTTAAGGACACATTAATTAATATTGTAAAATAAATATGTCTTAAAATAATCTGAAAAAACGTATTTAAATTGAATTGTTCCTTATCTGTAATTCCCTGTTCCTTGGTTCCACATTGCTGTGTTTATGATATTGTCGACATGTTTCGATGTACTTACGGCATCATTCTCAAGACTAAAGAAAAAGAAAGAGAAAAAAAGAATAATACAAATGCACATGTTTAAACCACACCCTAACCATTAATATTTGCTGCTATAGTAATAAAGGTATAATGCCAAATAATTTAAACATATATGAAATTATAATAATTACCATGATGAAGAGACAATAATTAATAATAATAATAATAATAATAATCAATTATTAATAATGTTTTTCAAAAATAACATATTTTCGTTGAAAATAATCGTTAACTTTATTTAATCCAGAGCTGAGTCTACATTTTCATCGAGCGTATCCTAATGTAACCAGCTTGTCATATCTACTTTATCGACCCCGTTTGACTTTGATAATCACCGATTGACTTGTAATAAGTTAAGTTTCTTACCCATCTCAACAGTTTGAAGTTATAAAGAGTGCTACCCATACAAATGTCAGTATTTTTATTAATGCAGTTTAAAACCTCATTTTATACGCACGTTCAATCAATAAAAAATACGCTTACTAAACAGGTTTATTAACCATAGCATATTGATGTTATTATATATAATTTTTTCTTAGTGTATGTTATTAGTTATTACTGACCGGAAGGGGCATGCCATTCAGTTCGGTCGCCTGTATGTAGACTATTCTCCGTTTTGATGGCACAGAGCGTGGCTCAGGGTACCCCTATGGAGTGTTGTCTACATGTATCTGCAATGAGATGATGTGATGTTATTGAATATAGAGGCGAGGAATAATGGGAGTCCTAAACCTAAATTTAGCCTAATTTACCAGCCCCGGGTAACCGTTGGACTAATTCCTCTCAAGATAAAAAAAAAAATACCCAAGGTACCAGCCGAGAATTGATCCCAGGAATCTTAGGTTCATATCACCCCACCACGGGGCCGTTATAATGTTAGCACGAACTGTACTGCAATACTTACACTTTTCTGTCATCATTCCATAACGTTGAGTGCGGACGACCCACAACGTCACTTTGAGTCTCCCCTCTCCTTCGGACAATATAGTCCAACTATTCGTACCCAACAAAGTGAGGTCCCTCACATCAATACCGCCTTCATGTCCTCAAAACAAGGCGGCGAGTCACCGTCCACCCCCACCGTGTCGTACACACACAAACACACAGCTAATATCAAACACCAAAACAGTTCCTTTGAAATGATGATTACAAACATCTAAAGCACACACACACACGCACGCTGTGCACCTACACATGGACACAAAAGGACAGCAGTAAATACACAAACACGTATGAGTATGTTTTGTGATATTCTCTCTCTTTCTCTTGGACAATCACACGTGGGTAGCTAGGCATAGGTCCATCCTCAAGGTCTCCGGGGTGTTGTAAAGGATCCGAGAAAGAAGAGGAGAAAAGGACGCATCTGCCATTGCCGACGTCTCTCGTTCTGTCCCTCAGACTTAAATATTTATCTAGCCGCAGCGTTGTCCAACGCGGCCCGTTACAACCTCAAACATTGGTGGCTCAAGAGGGGGCTAACCCACTTCAGTGGCCGAATGGTCTAAGGCATGGGTCTTCTACCCTTTTATGTCCAAGAGGCAGAGTTTCTGTCCCTTGCTGGTTCTTGGGCCGCAATACTGTAACGAGAATATTAGGATTGGATGCATATTAAAATATTCTATTAGCTCATTCTTATACACTTATAGTCTCAATAGGGTTAGGCCTGTCTCTTGCAGGTGAAATCTCGAATTTCTCGTGACGTATATCCTGTTATTTTTTCTTAGTTTTAAGATTTTTCATAGCAGGAGGTAGCACGATCTGTCTTGTCTACTAAAGTTGTCATTTGCCGGTTAGCCTAAATGCACAGTTCATTAGCCTAGTTGCAATAAAAACTTGACCTTCATGTAAAAAGCAATCATAGTTTACAAAATAACCAAAAATATGTAAATAAATTGGTTCCTATTTTGTTAGATGAATATATAATATATATATAAGTATTTGTCATTTTTTTTTCTCTTGAAATCTTTTTATAAACGTCATGAGCAAACGGGCAGCAAAAAACGTTACTACGGGCCACGGTTTGAAACCCTCTGGTCTAAAGCGTTACTCTGGTGTTATACTGGCCATAGATACAGATATATCGGAAGGGGGAGGGGGTTGAATCCTCGTCTGGTTTACTAAAAGAGTTTTTTCTTAAATGGTTTCCCACTCTCCTTCCAGGCAAATGCTGCTAGATTACCTTTAAAATACTTCCTTCCTCATCCCTACCCTATTAGAGTAATTATCACATATACATATAGTCTGAACACTTAGTAAACGTGGCGATAAAAATAAAATGAGGGGGCTAGTAGACATAGTCTCGTTACTTTCGTTTGCTAGTGTTCACGCCTTGCATCTGTACATTCTTACGAGTCACTTCGTTCTGTACTGTTGGCAAGTTTATAAATAAGGACCTTCACATTAATCCGAGGAACTGGGATTTTTATTAGGGCATATTGACTGGGTATTGGGAACTTATCAAAAATATGTTTTTCTATCCACTTCTTAGCAGAACGCTTGTCATATACTAAAAATCTACCATTTACACCGGGCAATGACACACCTCTTGGTCTTGTAATAAGTGCCCCTGGCTACTTATTTAGAGGTCACGGGCTCATATTAAAAGTAATGTATTTGGAAGAGCTAGTTTGTAAGTTGTGCTGGTTTAAGATGTGTCTAAAATATATATGTTTTATTCTAAAAATAAAAAATAAAACATAAAATAAGTAGGCCTACTTAACCCTAGACTAAACAAATTAGGATAGCTGTTAACTTGAGACATTAATAAAAATAGCCTCTAGTTTATTTTAGACCATAGAATGTTCTAAATTTATCATCGACACACCTAATTTCTTAGACTACGTGAATGTTACCTCAATGTTTGTTTACCGTGTCACTGGGCAAAAAATACATTTATGATAACATTTTATAACTGTCGTTATTTAGATATCTACTGGTTGTTCCAAATTAAATATAAACTGATTTTCAATTCTATATACAAATCCAAAATATTGGGGCCTAACTAATAAAATGCATTATTTAAAGTTAATTCGCACGCATGTTAATTCACACTTTTTCATTGATCAATATTTTGAAAATATAATGTTGGTGATATTTGTATTCCTTACAAAATCATGAACGAAAATTATTATTTTCTTTTCATTAGCATGAAGTTTTTTTTAATAATCGCAATGTTTGAGTTTGAATAGCGCCAAAGAATTTTTTGTCGATATTTTATTTTTTATTTTTGTAGGTGTTGCTCCACCATTTAATCGAACAATAGGACGCGATTTAAAACCAAACAAAGGATAGGTAAAATAAATATTATTTAATAAAATTTTACAACCTTCGCTAAAAGAACTTGTAGTCTCTTATTTTAATGTCCCCCCCCCCCCACAGCTTTTTTATTCTAAACAATAATATTAATCTTATTATGAGTCGTGTATTCCCATCAATCTATTAGCTGACGGCAGAAAGAGCGTATTGCCCTAATTAATGTGTACCTCACCCCATGAAAACGCAAATGCATGTTCATCTAATTAAAATGATGATGTACATTTATTTTGTTAAATCAGTTTGTGTTTGTCTCTATTTTTTTCACCGACCTATTAAATTATATATAATCATGGCGATGCGATTGATAGGATAGACAGTTTTATTCATGGTCGTCAAACCAGTTACATGGGATGACCATAAATCTGTTTATTAAACTTAATTCCAGTGAAAATATAGGTCCTAAATTTATAAATAGCACATTGCATCCCACTCATTATTTTATAAACTTTTTATATGGTCAAAAATGGGTGGAAAAAATAGTACACAATATATCCATCTATATTATAAAATGAAGAGTTTGATTGTTTGTCTGTCTGTTTTTAATGAGCTTTGCACGATACATACCGCAGGCAGAGGTCTGAAATTTAAAAAAATTAGTAACCCTGTTCACAAACATGTTGAGCTCAAACCTGTGACTAAGAATTTTTGATTAATTCTTTAAAAATTTATTAAAAATTGGGCCTGAAGAGATAAAATGATGATTTTTTTACTGAGCAAATATTATCATTATTTAGCACCACGTCTTACTACCCGTTCGGGTTATACGCTTTTAAGTACTAATTACGCTAATTGATTAGGAATTGGGAAGGTTTAATTGGAGGAAGTGAACCTGCATTTGCGTGGAGGGATAGTGGAAAACCATTTAGGAAAAACCACCCCAGTTCACCCGACCGAGACTCGAACCTCGCTCTCCCCGTCCTCAGCAGTCGAGCTCAACACGACTAACGCGTTAGCCAACTACGCCACCGAGGTGGGCTCCTGATCAAATAAAAGCATCGCCTGGGGTAACCATGGAATACATTGCGTCGTTACTCTGGGAAATGCTGGGTACTTCTGCTGGTTTTTAGTGCAATGATGAAAAAATTGCCAACAAATAGCTATTCATATTACGGGTTGTTTCAGCTAAATGCCTTCACGGAATGTCCCTCAGAGGTAGCAAGCTTACCTTGAAGAGCTACACCATTGTTTAATCCACCAGGGGTAAGTAAGACTGATGCCTTTCAGTATAGACGAACACTTACGTATCATTGAAGCCAGAAAAAAATATGCATAAAGCATACGCATTCCTATTTTCATAGACACTTTTTTATATCCTTTTACGTAATAAAATATCCGAGGTCAACATCAGAACGAAAATATAGTTTTTTTTATAAATGAGTTTGATATATCAGCATATATTTCAAGAATCACTCTTTCAATCGATATAAAAAAATAATATCTGTGAAGGAACATAAGGTATCTATTAATCAAAATATAAACACGAGAATCGTAAATTGTTATTAATGTTAGTACGGGGCTTAATAAACTTGTTCTGTAGTTCCAAAATCTCTGATGCCAATTCATTACATTCGTTTCGCGAATTTTATCAATATTTTGGCAATAAAAATACTATCCACGATATCAAATCGATTTTCAAAAAGTGTAACGAATGGCTCTATTTCACATTTTTTTTCACAGTTTTTTTTATTTAATATATTTCCCAGCTTTTCTACTTGTCCAGCATTTAATTTAATATCAAAACAACCGTTTCTTAAAATTATTAACATATTTGAAAAAATGTGCCAAAACATTTTTATCTAGTTTTTTAATTTTCAAAGATAACTCAATTTTAGTATGAATAGCTTGGGGGCGCGTGCAAAATGGCCGGCGTGCGCCTACGGGCGTGGGGTTGTTGACCCCTGAATTGTAAAAATTTTCAGTAATGGCATGATATGATTATACTGTATTCAAATTCACTAATTAATATTAGGAAATGAAACAATAATATGTGGATTTTAATTGAATGATAATAATTTTCTCTTCATATTTTCATATCATTCTAACAGAAAAAAAAAGGAGTGAAGGGGAGAAATAGCCCTAGCTTTCCCCACTGCAGGGGTAGAATTGTTTAGGACAACTTTAGTACGTCAATCTAAAAATATATTGGACTACCTATGAAGGAGATTTCAGGTTTATATTCTATATCAAGTGTATTGAATGCTGTTTTTTTCTAAATAGTTTTTAATTCTTCCACCAAATAAATTCAAACTTACTTTTAAGTTAAACCTTCCCTAATCCCTATCACACTACTGTAATAATTACATATGAGTACAGCCTGATTGGATGGTGAGATGTGATGAGATATAAAAGTGGTATTATTGATAAAGCTGTTTCTTTGCTCACGGAAAGAATCCTGAGTAGTCTAATGCCAGGATCACGATAAAATTAACGTTCACTTAAGGTTAATTTAACGTAACTTAATGTAAAGTTACTTCTCGTATTTTTAAATGGAGTTAACTTAACGGTCACTTGCAGTTCATTTAACTTAATAGATGTCCTGGGAAGTCTTTCACGTCAAGTGAACGTTACATGAAGGGTATCACGTGATCTAGCCAACAAAAAATTATAGAAGTGACGTCCACATTGCTATTAATAATTCAGTCTTTGGTTTTATGACCAAGGTCTACTCTTTAGCTTCAGTTTTAGTGATCAGTCATTGAAACAAAATAATTAAACTAAAATAGGAAAGCTAAATTTATCAAAAATATTTAATTATACCTATTTATCATATCGATAGAAAGCAGTAAACATTCCCCCAATTATCACTTTGTAAAATGTACAAATCACAGATCAAAATACAAAACGGTACTCTAGAATGCAGATAGATGTTTGACTCGAGTTGTTACGTTAAGTTACCTGAATCATGATCAGCTATCTATTTTATTAAATTAAATGCCATGGCATTAAGGTGCTAAACCAAAGATCTCACTTTTAATTCCCATGGAATAATGTATTTCAACTAATAGCTATCCCCTTGTAAACATATATATAGCTATATATAGTAACTCTCTATACATCCAGTTATGATTTTAAACTGTGAGCACTATAGCTACGATTTCTTTACCCTCAATATTAGAGCAATTCAAATTTTAAAATTTAATTTTCTTTGAATTTTTTCCAATGTAGCTTCTTCTGAAAACCAAAGTTTTGGACATTCTATTTTTCATGGTTGTGTTAGAAAACGATTTTTTTAAGTATTACCTTCGAATCAATTGCTATTAACGGCCTACACTGCAGGATAAAAGTGATAAGGGATTATTAGTAGTAAATGCGCCCGCATTAGCTTGTAGAGTACCAGGGAAAACCACAGTGATAAATTTCCCATGTGGAACCATCCTCAGTGCATCCTTTGAAGATTAGAACCTCGTTGTACCTTGTAACAGCAGATACTCTCTGTCACTAGACTGATGCCTTAGACCGTATCAACACCGGCGTGGGTGGGGTTTATTAAATTTAATAATATTTTGTACTTAATTTAGACGGAGTAGGCATAAACAAAGGGATTGATTGAAAATAATTTCTTCTAGAGAAGTGGTTTCATATATTTTTCCAGATCACAGACACACTGAAGCCAATGTTTATTATTATTATTATTATTTAGCACCGCGTCTTACTACCCGTTCGGGTTATACGCTTTTAGTACTAATTACGCTAATGGATTTGGAATTGGGAAGGTTGAATTGGAGGAAGTGAACCCGAATTTGCGTGGAGGGAGAGTGGAAAACCATTTAGGAAAAACCATCCCCAGTTCACCCGATAGAGATTCGAACCTCGATCTCCCTGTCCTCAGCGGTCGAGCTCAACACGACTAGCGCGTTAGCCAACTACGCCAACGAGGCGGGTCTGAAGCCAATGATAACTGGCCACGCCCTCCCTAAAACTTTCCCACCACGCGAGGGTAAATGTCTAGTATTTATCCTTACTTTAATTCATTATAATAAAAGAAATAGCAATAAGATATGTTATTTCTAATAATTGATTGTATTAAGGTAATATTTAGCACGAATTCCACACCACCTTATGTATTGTTTGGTGATGTTTCTCAACCATCAGATTTTGAATGTCAGAATAAACGAAGGATAGTATCTATCGTAGGTCTTGATATAAACTAAGATTTTGAATGTCAGAATCAACGAAGGATAGTATCTATCGTAGGTCCTGATATGAACTAAGTATGTTCCTATATTTAATTTTAACAAGAGCTGAGAACGTTTTCTTGCACAAGAAACGTCACAATGCGAAGAAAATTAAACTCTATGTTTATCCTGGAGCAATATATTGTTTTAAATTTGGTTCAGATAAGTGGTGGTATCAAGTATTTCATCGCTCTTTTATAAACATCAGGCTACACTGAGAACCAAAATCCCAACATTGGCATTGGAGCAAATATAATCTTTGACCCCGAATCACGATACAATTCAATAAGTTAATTTTCTGTAATAGATGTTTAATAGGTCTCCACAAGATACTTCTCGGACCCCAAGTTAGGAACCTCTGTTTTAGAGAGTAGATGAAAAATAAACCATCAATACTACCAATATTTAATTGCTTTGTCACAGTAGATTACACTATCAGTGAGCTAAGATAGCTCGTCCGGTGAAAATCTTCTCTAAACATTTCAAACTTAATTTTGCAAGAGAAATACCCAAATAATTTATATCCGCAAATGTGAAAAATATATTTTCTTACATATATAAATATTCTGGCCACTTTTTATATAAAATATTATTGTATATTTTAGAAAAATAAGTACATTTTAATCCATACACTGCTTATAGAAATAATATTCTTGTGAACTCGAAAATAATCTTCTTTATTAAATTAATTTTGAGTACGAGCATGAATATATAACCATACAGCACGGGTTTATGTTAATTTTTTACACGCAATAAAAATTACTTTTTTACTGTAAAACCCATTTTAATTAAAGTAATGAATAATGGCCTCCCCCCCCCCCCTTTCCACCTCACTTTTACCATCAGCGGTAATTGAATCGTAAATGTTGGCAGTTAACGTACACAATATTGTAAGCTTGAATTTACCACAAGCCTGTCAATTTTCGTTCATGAATCTTTCGTTTGGTTTGATAATACACTGCTAAAAACAGATTACTTCGAAAATGATATTACGTCAGGAAACTCGTAAATTTTGGTTGATATAAAAATCAATAAACAAATTGTATGCCCACCCAATTTTCATACCAATAACTCAAACGCATGCCACGTTAATATATACATCTATAAATACTCATAACTTTTACCCAAAACTTGAATCATTTATTGAAAATTAGTTAGTAAATATCTCTGTTTGATTTTTTGTTTTCGATTCAATTCGTTGGAAATATAAATAAAGGTAAATCATTATCAAATAATATGTACAATAAAATAAATAGATATTGAAAACAAATAATAATTATTATCACGTTTGACACAAAAGTTTTATTTGCTGTGAGTCCATTCAAGATGTAAGCATATTTACTAATTACGCTACTGTGCTAGGAAGGAGTAATGTTGAATTTAGAGGAATTGTACATGCACTTTCCTGGAGGAAAAGTGTAAAACTATTCAGGAAATCCACCCTAAATAAAATTGACCGCAATTCGAGTACCAATCCCCCCGTCATCTCCAGTATAGTCTATTGCGAGTGATGCTTGGACATAGACCATGCGGCCACCGAAGCGGTTTAGAACCAAATTTATTCCTGGTTTATCATAAGCGATAGGAATAAGGTATATATTTGTTATATAGTTGTGCTCGCACTATCTTAGAGAGGAGATTAGAATAAACTTGTGAAAAATCACCTTCAATAACATTCCAATCGAGATTCAAACCCAGACCTTCCAGCGACCATATAGCCAGTATATTTATTTAAGGCCATATTGCCTCAGACCACGTTATCAGAATCAGGGGGGAAAAAAAGGAATGGCTATAAAATGAAATATATTTATTTTAAGAAAGTTAAAGAGAAGAATCTCATGGGGCGGAGAATTCAAAGTTATTTTATGGCACGGAAAGTTAACGTGAAATGAGTGGTATTTTAATTAACTTTATGAGAGAATATTCTGCGGGTTCAAACGTTCTCTCTTCTTGCTTCCTCCCTTCATTCTCTCTGCTTCCCCACAACTCTTTCCCACCTCTCTCTCACATACACATAATATATCCACGTATAAATACTAATTCGCTGTGCGACAGGATCTTTTGTTTGCTAATTAGTGTTGATAAAGGTTCACATTGTCGGATTGTCGGAAAAGTTTTTCGGGGAAACTGATTCGACAAAGCAACTGCGGGTATGTGATGGAAGATGTTGAAACTAGGAGAGTAGGGTGGTAGGGTTTTAAGAGGTATTCAACCCTTTATACAGAAACACATCTCAGTAAAAATAAATACAACTTTGTTCACTAAGATCTACTCATGAGCATCAACAGAGTTGCTAAACTTGTATAGAAATCATGTTTATAATTAGTACGCTACCCACCTTAGTGACAGAATGGTCTAAGATGTTCCTCTCGTGTCAGACTGGACTGCTTATGACGGGCATATTAGGCTTAAAATCCTGTTTTGGTCTATTGAGAATTGTTTTTCTAAATGGTTTCCACCATCCTTCCACATAAAAGTGGGTAGATTACGTTTAAAATGCTTCCTTCCTCATCTCCACACTATTAAAGTAATTATTATAGATGCGTATAAGCTGAACAGGTAATAAGACACGGTAATAAAATAAAAATAATTAAATATGAGTGCACTTAACCCCAGGCCAGGAGTTCCCAAATTTTTTTTGAGACCGCACCGCCATTCACATGTCAGATTTCCCCTGCAACGCTCTTGTAAACAATATATATATATTTTAAATTGACCAAATTCGATATTTTTAAAGAAAATTATCATTTAAAACACTATCTTATATTTTTTTAAATATAAAAATACAAAACTAAAACAAAATTACAGAAATGAAGAAGAAAGAACTACTCTCAGTACATCTGACTGGGATTTGAACCCTGGTCTCCCTATCATCAAAATTCTAGTCTAATACGAGAGTGATGCCTTAAACCGTGAGCCAACCAAAGCAAGTCTAGAAAAGTTACTTAATCTAGTCTCCTGTATTCATACGTGAAGTCATGTGATCTGCATCTTTCACTTTTGATAGATATTATCAATACCTATAAAATAATACTTGTAAAATAGTAACATATTATTGATTTTGGCAGCGAAATAAAAATATGCATTTAAACGAGGTATTTTTTGTTAAAATTGGACTGTAGGTTAGAGGAAATTTACCCAAACTGGTATGAAGGGAGTCTGGAATAACATTAGCTATATAGAATATTTGGGACCTCCCTCCCCACCCCCCCTTTCAGTTCACATAGCCAAGAACGAACCTTGACTTAGTTATCGATGGAAATCCAGTCAATTATTAGTCTGACATCATATACCTCGTACTTACCGGTGCGGATAAAATTATGATCGTGTGTGATATTTACACTGTATATATTTCTGCCCATAAAGTGGATTGAAATTGATCATACAGACTCTTTTTTCTAACAAGTATACAATGATTGGTAGATTTTTTTAAATGAAATTTACCTATAATCAACATACCCACATACATACCATACTTATAGGTATTTTTATTTTTAAAAAATTGCTTGTAACCGATCATTGATAGTTTTAAGTAAAACCACAGGAAATATAAACATACTACATATTTCCATATATTATTTTTGTTGGCCTTTTTTTAAAAAATAATGGGGATGCATTACTAGAGGCATTTCTTTCTGTAATGTGTATTGTTCCAACCAGTTTGAACATGCAATTTATATCACGTTATTTTAAAACCACAAAATCAATACAATTAAACTATACGTGCACAATCCTTGAGTTAAATCATTTATTTATTTAAATTATACCATATAGTTTCCAAAACTAACGGTATTATTATTATATGAAATTGTCCGATGTTATTTAAAATAAATGCACATTAGAATAAATTAATGAAATTGATGAGATCAAACACTCTACTTGTATTTTAGTATTTAATAACACACAAAATAATATTATGTTTATTTTTGGTTGATGTTAATGTTATGTTTATTTTTGCTTGATGCTTGTTATTTATTGATTAAGCTACAGTAGCTGTTGTATTTTCACTAGTGATCACAACACTATTCAAAACTCTCTTTATATATAATATATAGGCCTAACACGATTTTAAGAAGTAGTAGACATACATCAATCTTCTTTAATTCTAAGGAAAAACACGTTCACCTTTTATTCGAAACAAATAGGTTATTTAGAAATTAATTTAGAACTAATATGTTAACTACAGTAGTTGATAATACCTAAATTGCCTTTCCTAATGTTAAATTCAATATTGCTTCCTAATATATTATATTTTGAAAATATTAAAATGCTACCCGCTTTGTTGGCCGCATGATTTAAGACGCTATTCACGCCTACTGCTGAATATGGGGAGATCGGTGTTCAATCTCAGTCAGGTATACTGAGAGTGGTTTGTACTAAATAGGCTTTCATCTCACCTCCACGCAAATGCAGGTACTCTGCCTCATAATTCAACCTTCCTAATCCTTAGCACATTACCGAAATTAGTAGATTTGCGCATAGCCCTAACGTGTAGTAAGACGTGGTGCTAAGAAATAACTATAAAATGTTACACTATCAAACCTATATTATAAAATATAATATAACTATTATAACTTCTAGTAGAATAATTGATGATGATTAAATAATTAATATATTTAAAGTATACGTATTATTTAAGCTGTTAAACTTTTAGACCATTAAGCTCTAATAATATAGAAAAGAAAAGGTATTTGAGTATATAGCAAATAAATTAACAAGGCTATTCTCTGTGGGAGTTGAAATCATTTTACTTTAACTAAATATTAATAAATAAAATAGTCAGCCTAAAATTAAATAATACTCCCTCGTAATAATTTAATTCGAACTGCTACATAATATGTATAATGGAGGACACTTTGGAAGTAGATTTATTCTTTTAGCAATTATTTTTGCAATACTTCCAAAATCAGTGAAGTGGCTCATTATAGACCAATAAAGTTTATTATATAATTATGATATATATAAAGTACATGAGAGCTACTAATAGTAAATTTCTTCGGCGCTAATTTGAAACTATTTTTAGCCCTGGTACTTTGATAATTCTTTGTATCCTTAAGATATATTTAATTCTTGTTCATCTAACCATAATGCATACTTTTTTGAAGAAGCCTTTGTGGGTTGAAATATTATTTATTTAGATTCACTTAATCAACCGTCCAAAGTTTTATCAATGCTGTAATATAGCATGATAGTATAATAGAATTGAGGATATGCACATAAAGCCAAAATTAAATCCGAAAAATCGTGTATGTACCGGCCCCATAAGGTATTCAGATTATCCAAATAATTTTGTCCCACACGATTAATGCCATTTACAGAAGTTTAAGTTTATATTATTAACAGACCCACATATCGAAACTTTAATATCCCAAGTCAAATTTGTTAACTTTAACATAATGATTCTGAGTCCTTATCCTTTCTTATCAATATTCCAAACAAACCAATCTTGTCAGTCTGGCTATTATATGAGATAAAAACATTTTAAAGTACTATAGCTAATTAATCGAGTCGATCAGCTACTATTAACTATCAATAGAGACATGCCTATCATTGTTATAAGGGTCTAGGTGGTTCTAGCTTTCGTTTACCCTGTAAGATTGCAAGCTTACCTTGTCTGGTTCCACTATGGCCTAGCTTATAGGATAGGGCCATAGTCTAATGCACCAAGGTAATATTGTAATCTTTCATGGTAAATGGAGTGTACATAATTATATACAACTACAATTTACAAAATTAAAAATAACAACCACTACTCGGGCTTGTTGGCTGACCTATATATTGGCTGTCGCCAAAGATAAAGTTAATGCGGGAAAAATGTTGTGAGTGGAACATTGCCATCACTGTCAAATTGTGAAAGATTACAACGTATTACAAAATCTGGTATTCTGCAGTAATACCACGAGTTGATTGAGTTTCGTGGGGCTGTGACAAAAATACAGGCATTTCCAATGTATAAATTATCATTGATTTATATCTTTATCCCTGATGTTGTTAGAGAATTCAGTGAAACCTTAAAATTGTTTCATGGAATAGTTATCTAGAAATGTCTGATTAATAGAGAATATTAATAATCATAGATCAGGACCAAATCAGCTTAAGGTGGGGATTTAGGGAACACGAGTTAAGGGCAGTATTTTTGAAACGTTCATAGGAAAACTTTTTTTTTGATCAAGCAATGTATTCCTGAAAAGTGTTTCATATGAGTTAAGAGCAGTAATTTTGCCATTTTTATAGGAAATTGTTTCATATGAGTATAAAATAATTATAAATATTTTCAAGGATAATTTTTTAAATATTATTGAATTTATAACCTATTTACAAAACCAAATTTCTTAACTACATTATGCTTTACCAGAAAGTATATACGATTATGTCTTGTCACATATTTTCTCTGAATTGATAGCAATAAATCAGATTGATTCAATTTTGTGTCTAGCTATCTCAACATGAAACAGCACAGAAAATATATGAGTATACAAATTATAGACACATATTAGCATTCTTTATGATATGTCCTTAAAATATCAGATAGCCGTATTATCTCCCAGTCAATTTACATTAATTTTCCAAGATTTATTAGCAGATGAATCTGTTTCATTTTAGAGATAGAATTCAATCGTAAATTAAAATTTATCTTGACATGTACTCATCTCTTTGGTTAGTTATTGCTGGCTACACCATCTGGTAGGAATTCTCTGTAACCTAGAGGAGTTAAGAAAGTATGGTGGTTCACCATTGCCTTCTTTAATGAATTTTTATGAGCGAGAGCTAAAGGGAGAACAAAATTTGCAGGGAAAGTTATTTTCACATACTTTCAAGGGTTCTTTTACATGCCAATTTCTACATGGAACCGACGGCTTTATTTCCCCTACGAAGGAAGTTGTGCTACGGATTTTAATAGCTCAGTATATTGACCTTGGCTGGGTTTTAGCCCACAAACATCGGGTCCTGAGGCAAGAACTTTATCCCGAGACCACTGAGGTCGACCTGATCCTAATATTGATAATGATACTATCTTTCTTAGAATATTAACTAAAGTTATCGATCTTAACTTTCTTTCAAAAGTTGATAGATATTAAAAGAATATATATAATAAATTTTAAATCACCATTTTACACCATACTCTCAGTGGTTTAGGTAGAACCAGATTTCCTTATGAAAAACCTTCTTAAAAGTCCTTTCAGTTGGTTATTAGTAACACAATCG
Organism: Timema douglasi; assembly: GCA_901482245.1. Taxonomy (NCBI): domain Eukaryota; kingdom Metazoa; phylum Arthropoda; class Insecta; order Phasmatodea; family Timematidae; genus Timema; species Timema douglasi. The sequence continues at coordinate 116,954 of CABEEJ010001915.1, forward strand.
AATTGCATGAACTTGTTTTACCTTGAAGGATGGCAGACTTATTTGGATTACACTATGGTTTAGCTTATAAGATAGGATCGGGGTGTAATAAATCAAAGTAAGATTGTTTTAAGGGTAAACGTATTGTAATTTGCGGATGAGAGCTAAGGCAAACTTGTTTCTTAGCTGTGTTTTTTTTTGTGTGTGTGGTAATAACTCTTTCTTTCCCTCTCATCATATTCACGTCATAGCTTTGAAATTTCTTTGGCCCCATATGAAGGAAAGTTCACGTCTTCTAAAAAGAGTGTTCGAGACAGATGAGCATACCACTTCTTTTTCTCTCTCTCTCGTCTTTACTCTTCATGCTAAACTATGAGACGTGCTCCACCTCTCCCCTCTTCACCTTAGGACGGGCGTCTAAGCCATCCATGGACGATATAGAACAGGAACACCTCAGTACGTGTGTCATGGGCTCACAATACTTAAAAGAATTTACCCTGAAAGAATATTAGATATATTTTCACTGGACGTTAAATAAACAATTACAATTTAGTCAACGAATTAATGAATACAGTCAATGCCTTGGCATGGAACTGAACCCTATTGTAGGTTTAGTTGGGATATTTTCTCACTGCGTCTTAGTATCTGTTCACGCCATACGTATATATTATAAATTCTAGGGGAGTAGGAATGAGTAAGGTAGAATTTAGAGGTAATGTACCCGAATATGCTTGGATAGAGAGTGGGAAAAAATTTAAGAAAAAAATACCCTCACTACACCTGATCGGGATTCGAATCATGATCTTACTATCACCATCTGTCCAGTGGATATGCGACCATCGATGACAGTTTTGTTTTAGTTGGAAATTAGGGATTATAGGTATAGTCAAAAGTTGGGATTTCGATTCTTACATCCAAGTTTGAAATAACAAATAAAATATATCACACCCCTTTTATTCTAAATCTATATTAATAAAATGAAGAGTTTATTTTTCATGAAAATTGCGCGATAGGTACTATAGGTACAGTTCTGATATTTTTAAAATTAATGGCCCCTGCGCATGAAATTGGGAACCTTAAAACAGGAATTTTACATTTTTTATAATATACTTAATTAATTAAATACTGTGTTCGAAGACAAGCAATATTAATAAAATAAAGAGTTTGTTTTCCTATTATCTACGTGGGAATTTTTAATTTCAATTATAATTTTCTTAAATTAACTTAAGTCCTCCAGGACAACGCCGGGTACTTCAGCTATGGATATAACCTTGCAAATCATAGTCTTTGTTGGCAAAGCTATAGAGGAGATACTTTTATCCAACACCCTAAAACTAAGATTTCTGATAGGGCTAGAACGTACAGGCTAGTCTTTCTTAACTGCCTCGGTGGCCCTATGGACTAGACTAATGATGATATTGGGGTTCGAATCCTGGTAGGTTGTACCGATAATGTTTTTCTTAAATGGTTTCCCACTCTCTATTCACCCAAATATGAGTACAATTCCTCTATGTTAGAATTTTCTCTTGCCTAACTCAAGGCAGTGAAGGGACGAAAGTTTTTCCTACAATATATTTTGTTTCTTAAAAGCTTATTTTATGGTATATTAACCAGAATATTAGTGAACGATTACTCTCTAACCAGAAATCGCAAATAACTTTTATATTAATATTTTTACAATTCTTTTATAACCTTTTAACAATGGTAAAATTATTATTAGTAGTAGAATTCAATTTTTGGTAAAGTTGACAAATTTTGTTAATTTAGCATGGAAAAACATGGATATATATTTTGTAATATAATAATAATAATAATAATATAGGCATTATAATTTGAATTATGAATGAAAAGGTTTTTGGTAATAATAAATACAAGCTATAATATGATATGACGACATATATAATATAATCATTAAAGTTTTACAAACATCTAAAAAGTTTTAAACATATTAAAACATTAAAAATTGTGGAATTTTGAGTCAGATTACATTAAAACAGTGATACGATAAGATGATGTAAATATGCACAATAATGCCTATATTATTATTATTATTATTATTATTATATTACATCATATATGTCCATGTTTTTTCATGCTAAATTAACACAATTTGTCAACTTTACCAAAAACTGAATTCTACTACTAATAATATAAATCGTTCCATATACATTATTAAAATGTTTTTCAAAAATATGATAAAACATTTTCACTGGTTTTAATAACATAAATTTTTAAATAATACAATAGAACACCACACCATGATGCAATTATTGGTTGAAGCTATCTTACCTACTTAAATTAAGAGCTATCAGTCATCTCTAAGTGGTACGTCAACCGCAGTAATGAGATGCGTCGCAAAAGTTAAGAAATCCTGTGTTTTATAAGTGGTAGATTTATACAATTATGATTTATGCGGATGTGAAGTTAAAAGTTATTATCAGTTTATCACCTATAAGATTAGGAATTTTACATTTTGGGGTTTGTTTTAAAAATATAATACTAGATCATTTTAAGTGATAACCTTTCAAGTGGAATATTGTAGTTCTGAGATAATAATGAATGGTTTGTAACATAGATCTATCTTTACTCAGATAAATCAAATAATCTCTTAGCAGAGTCACAACAGAACATTCAAATACAATAATTTGAGGCCGATTTTTAGCCTCGTTTGTGTGCATCATGTTGGCTGACTTAAGTTATGCGCATGCGCTTTGAGTATAGTCAGCCTTGGCGATGTATATGTTTTATTTTCAGCTTAGGTTAAGGTAGAGAGCGCCAGAAAAGGTAAGTTATTTTGAAGTTTTGAAAGCAAAACTTTTTTTTTTTTGCTAAAATAAATAAAATTCTGCTCCAGTAAAATCACAGAGTTCAATTTTTTTCATATGGTGAGATCACCAGTTGTTGAATATCTGTCATAAGCTTAGCGGTATTGGATGAGAAACTTTTTAGATTAAGAGAAAAGGTGGTCAATTAATTCCAGATCACTCTCGACAGATAGTTAACAACTTTTGATATCACCATATAAATAAAATTAAACTTTATATTTCTACTGGATAAATATTTTATTTCTTTTGGAAAAAATAGTCTTGATATAACTGCAAAAACACCTAGCTTTTCTCGCGTACCCTACATTCCCGCCTTAACAGCTTGTTTTACATGGTTTTATGGTCATGGAGTGGAGTAAAGCGAGAACATTTACAATAATTAAGTTGTATCAAAAGTATTATGTTATTTGGAATGCTACCGCTATTGATCACAAGAAGTCTTACTGTAATAGCTATGGTTTTTGAACCCCTGGCCATTTACTACATTTTGGTGTATTTTTTGTGTGTAAGATTACATTTTTTTGTCAACACATGCAAAAACTAACTTATTTAATTGAGGTACTTAACGTGCACTTTCTGAACAGACTGATTATATCAGCACTAGAGAATTTCTATGAGCGAAAGCGAAAATACCTACCAATTTTTTCCGGGAAAGGTTTCACATATCTTCAAGGGTTCTTTTACATGCCACAATCGACATAAGACCAACAACTTTATTTCCCCTCTGAATGAAGTTGTGGTACGGATTTTTGTCACTCAAGAAAAATTCGTCAACTCGACAGTGATTGAAGCCATGAACATTGGGTTCTGGGGCGAGTACTTTACCCCAATACCATACAATACAATAAATTAATAAACTGTAGGTAATACACTGTTCTTCATTACCATAAATGTGTAGACAGATTAAGAACCGGCCCGACACCTTAGCGCAGTCGCTAGCATATTTGTCTACGGAACTAAGAGTCCCGGGTTTGATTCCTGTCATGGCCGAACAATGTATCATGGTTGAAATGCTATCTTGCAATTTCCCAGTGATGAATTAACGCCTGGGAGCTGGGTGTTGTGCTGGTTCTAGATCTAAGTTAATGTATAAGTCGTGTGCTGATATAATCCGGTGGTTCAAAGAGTGCATGTTAAATACCTCAAATAAATGAAAAATGAAAAAATTGATTAGAGAGTAGGCATAAATAAACGTGGCTTACTTTTTTCCTCATATGATGGCTCCCAACACTTTGGGTCCAACTTGTTACATAGTTCCCAAGAATTTAGTGATATTGAATCTTCAAAAATACCATTACAAAAAAAACTTACCGCAGTGTGAGGTTATGTTATATTTCAGGTAGGCGGCACCTTTAAATGGTTGCAATAAAACACTCTTATGGCTGTGAAATATATATATTATTACTTCTAAGCGTCAAAAATTATAAAAGATGGGTATGATAGCTTTTGGTATATTTATTCTATTTTGTTTTACCTAAAAACTCATATAAATAATACATTTTAAATATAAAAACCTCAATAACGGTGATCCTTATTTAAATTTAAATTACAAACTTAAATATTAATCAGTTTTTACAACATACTCTGTATCCAACGATATTAACGATTATTATTATGATGATTATGATGGTACCAATAAAATCACGTTAGGATGGTAAAGGAATGGATTAATCCTCTTTTCATTCATCCATGTCCAAAGTTAAGTGATTGATGAAAAGCGCTGTTCTTAGCTCATTTGTTACCGCCACCAGCGCCACAGGTGGATAACACAAGAACTAAATCCACTTCTTCATTTCCTTTTCCTTCATGTCGGTGTAATGTCGGGGATTGTAGGTGTAGGCGTATCACTCCACAGATAGTATCTTCAGGTCGTGAATACTCGGGATGGAGAGAGGACGACCAAGAAGAACATTATGGTTGCTATTAATAAAACCAATTTTATTTATTTTAGTAAGTGCCCAAATGGTTTCTTAGTCTCTCTTATCAAAGATTTGGACCCAAAACGGCGCTAACGTGGTCTAAAATACTGCTCTCGCAATATACCTGATAGCCAATAACAGGGAGATCGAGGTTCGAATCTGTGTCGGGCGTGCTGAGGGGATTTTTTCATTAATATTTTCCCACATTCCATAAAATCAAATCTGAGTACATTTAATCTAAACCAAACCTATTTTAATCCCTCAACTAATAGTGTAAATGTGTGGGGATATATTTAAAGGGTAGAAAGGCGTGTTACACATACAAAAACAAAAGGCATAACGTCACGTATCAATAAATAAATAAACTTAAATGAACCCATATTATCCTGGGTGGTAGTGTGATATGGAATTATTACGACCTCGAAGTTATTATGCCCCGTGATTGGGTGCCAATTAATATAATCTCAGGATTTGTTTGAGTTATCGTGCCGCACGTTTGGGCGCCGATTAAAAAGTTCTTGAAGTAATTGTGATATAATTGTTATTTATAGCCCCGTGATCGAGCGCCCATTATAGTGATATTGGGTATTTGATGAGATAATTAGTATTTATAGCTCCGTGATCGAGCGCCAATATAGTGATATTTCTTATACGTATGAAATAAGTAAGACCTTTGAAATTGCACACGATTTATTAAGATGATTTCTCTTTCGGCACTGAAGATATAATTTTAGATGGTACAGTTTAGTTGGACTACAGATTATTTTTCTGTGACGTTACACGCTCCGCGTTTTGAGTACCGTGTTTTATGTAGATTGATGTTACTCTCTCTATATTCATAAGCACAAGCGGCTTATATATGACCTCCCCCTTGCCTCTTGGACCTCTTGTTACCAGTGTCAAAACCAAATATTCGAAAGAGTCCTGGCGACAGGTGTTGTGAAGGCTAGTTTCCTATTGAGTAGAGGGAGCTAGCGTCACTCCCTTTTTTTTTCCAACACTACAAAGTTGTTTTTTTAAAGAAAAAAATAGCTTTGTGGTTTACTCTATTGGCATTAGTTCTGAAAGGCACGTGACTCTCCATAGATAAAGTATTGAAAGGATATTTTACATACATTACTTTAAAGAAAAATGCACTTCGTCCATGACTTTTTTAATATATGAGAGGGGGTCCAAATTAGTATCATTACATTGGTTTATTTGATTGAGTAATTGGCCGCATTATATGTAATTAGACGGATAAATCGTATGAAAAATTTTAGAATACATATAAAAGTAAGCCTATTTAATTCAAAAGTAATAATAGTCCAATGTATTTAAAAGTAGTCAGCCAGCCAGGTACAAAAATATAGGGCTGCTGGACACATTTACTTTCGTATTAAAGTGTTTTGGTAGAAAACGCGAGTTAAGGTCTGTATATCTATAGTTTTTGTATCAATGAATTTGTTCGAACAAAGTACATAGATATCAACAGGTTTGGAATACTTGGCATGAACATGGAGGAATTTGCAAAGAATCTTTTTAAATCAAAACATATTGTCATATTAAAATTCTATCACGCTCACGACCAATATTTGTGAAATTTTGAGATTGTTTAATGTAGAAAATTAAACTATATGTATCTGTTGAACAAATATTGTATTTATTTTGCCAGAAAAGTTTGTTGTTAAAACAACTTATATAAACATTCACGTTCTCTTTTATCTCATTTATATTAAGGTAAGTTTAATAGCTTTTGAACTGTGACTATCACAGGTGGCTATTTGTATTCGAAAACTAAGTGAAGTAGTGATTCTTTGTATCAGAATTTATTAAATTCCCACCCCATTTTAATATCCATCGAGGCTATCTCCATAACTATACTAATTATATAGAGATGAATAAGTTAGAGTTTAAAGGAAATACATGAACATTTACGTGGAAGGAGATTGGGAAACGATAAAGGAAATACCAACCTTTGTTTACTCAGCCGGGTTTTGAATCTTGACCTCCCCATCACAGGACATCGAGTCTATTGCGATAGTGACGTCTAAAATCTTGTGAACATAGATGCCAGTCTTCCCTGGCGTGTTAAAAAAAGAGAAACTTGCCGTTCAGAGAAAAAAGAGAAAATTAATAAATGGCTATAAAAACTATTATATTGGTATAACGTACGCGCTTTTGAGTCCAAAAACTGTTTTCGAACCCCATTTGTCTTTAGACATATCTATACACGCTAGTAAGAGTTTTGAAATTTTATATTTTACTGTATATATAATATATATACATAATATATGCATAGATACGCACATGAGTGTTCTATAAATATAAACGCCTACACAATCGAATATAAAGATTCAAACACAGAAACAAGACTCTCTCAAAACAAAGCCTGGGAATATTTTGATTACATTTTGCTCTGGGGTAGGGTAAAAGAAAGAATACTACAGAAGTAAAATGTATTTAAAAAAAACAGGAGGTCTAAAAACATCTTGTTTCACAACGATAACTTTTGCCTAGCACACGATCTATATATTTAAAAACAAATATTTATGTTAATTATTAGTAACATTACTTCAATACTAAAACTTAAAAAAGGTGAATTCATTAAAGATCAAAAAGACATTTAAAAAAAAAGATGTTATCAGAGAGTAAGATTTTCCTACCCTACAAATTTCTCTCATATACTTTTTTTTCTTTCCTTGAACCACGTCTTACTACCCGTTTGGCTGTTCACACATTTTCCACTTATGTGATGAAAGGGATAGGGATGTTAGAATTCAGAATAAATATACCCACAGGATTCGAACCCTGATCTCCCCGTAGTCGGGAAACTAGTATAGCGTGAGTGTGACGGATATCTTAGACCATATGACCACTGAAGTGAGCTACCTATCGTTGATATGCAAACAATATTTATCAACATTAAGTTAAGTCTTTATTTAAATCATTATTTTAGTTGATAATGTTCTCTTTCTTTCATACTGTCGTCTTAATACGAGTCGATGAGATTGTAACGTGTACTCTTTAATTAATAAGACAAAGTTTATTTTCCGTATTTTTTATTTCATAATAAGCAATTAAAGCACTTTTTAGTGCTATGTATTTAAATATATTCTTTTATTTTTCCTACGTTAATTCTTTGTGAATTGAACGTCCAAAATTATGTTTAATCATGTACATTTTCTATTGTTAAAAATAGTACAAATTTAATTAAGTACCTTGAAGAGCTACAGGAGCAGGCAGAGGACAGGGTCAATTGGTGGTCTAGGTTTACTGACAAAATACCGGACCTGTCATAAGACAGAACACCTAATAATAATAATGATAAAGGATTACCTTGGTCACTGTGAATCTTCGTGTAGTATGTAACCGCTAACGAATTTCAAGATTTCAGATAATCTGGAATTTGGTTGGTCAGCAAACTAAACAAATTTATTTAAAGAATATAGAGAGCATTACTCGTTTGGAATAATTAAAATTATATATATATATGTATATATATATATGAATATAATATTGGTCTATATTCTAGTATTATATTGAAACCAGTATCAGTCACTTTACACCTGTATAACACAGCGTATACAACCTACAAATTATATTCAAGCAGATTGTCCACTTGCAAAGTGTTGGTCAAATTTATTACGTACTACCAAATTATTACTATCTATTTTGTAATAGTTTTTAGTGGAAAAGAGCGATCACAGAAAATTCCACCATCGTTAATAAAAAGTGGTGTTTGTACTAATAAGTTATTAATGCACTGATATTCATATATATTTTTAATAGGGCTAAACATTAATTTCTTCAAGCTAGCTAAAATAATTTACGACGTACCAGGTAAATAATAATAGATTTTTCTGGCGTGAGAATTGTGTGTGATAAAAATGACACAAAAACTAAAAGCTATAAATATTTTTATAAATTGCATACAAGTTGTATTATTTTTATAAATTTTATATATCCATACATATTACAATTTCTATTTCTTAAGTCAACAACACATAGGTTGGCTGATGTGATTTGTATCCAGCCAGAGCTGAGTATGCCGCTGGTTAATGTTCCCTGCACCATCTGGTAGAAATCCCATGTACTAGGGGAGTTCAGGAAGTGTGGTGGTTACTCGTTATCTTCCACAATTAATTCCTATGAGCGAGCTTGAAAGAACTTACCAATTTTGCTGGAAAGGTATTTTAACATGATTTCTAAGGTTTTTTACATGTCACAATCAACCGATTGCTTTACTTTTCCTTCATTTTAAAAGGAAGTTGTGCTACGGATTTTATCACTCAAGTAGAATCCGTTGACCTCTGCTGGGTTTGAACCCATGCTCATCGGGCTCTGAAATGAGCACTCTACCTCAAGACCACCGAGGTGGACATTTCATACGTTAGAAATAATAGACAACTTTTAATCACAACAGTAATAATTTAACAAAAAAATATGTTTATTATTGGTTATGGTATCACGGATATTTTTTTAGTATAATCACACGCTCATAAAATACATACAATCATACAAAATAATAATCCCAATTATTTAATACCACCCAAAATGGTATTCGCTGAAAAGGTTCAATTCATACATAATTTACCTCACATCTAGCTTTTATGAAAACAACATTTTTCATTCAGAGTTTGGTTTTAAAACCTATCAATATTATATTTTGTAAATAGATAATTTTGTACTCTTTAATAGCCTATTAGTTGAAATAAAACATTTTGATTAAATCTTTTTTCGTCGAAATGTTAATACTTTTTAGCTTGAAATACTTGGTGGGCTTTAATATTATGTACTTTATTTTTTACCACTCCTAACAGTATTTTTATAAACACTGTGTATAGATTGAACTGCACATGTATATCTAAAAAACTACTTTGCAACCTTTCACTACTGTTTAGGAGTTTCACACAGTCACCATTAAGGCTGGCTATTTCCGGAGAGCTAGCAAATACCCCCGGCTCTATTGGAAAGGGCAGTGGGTGAGGGTTGAAGGGAGGGAGGGGGCTCAAGTCCACCCTGAATAAAACACCTCCCCATCCAAAACAGACCAAACCTCGCTTCCAACATGTAACAATACAGGTCATTGTGTCTAGAGCTATATAGGGTAAAACTACGCTCCAACGCACTGCAATACATCCGACGTAGCTGAAAAAGCGTCAACTGCACTTCAGGAAGGCACAGGTTAGGTTTGTGGCCTAGCATTATTATTATTATTATTATGTGAATTTTATATTGAAATGTTTGATTTAAAATCATAACAAATATAACCGGGGTGTCCAGTGAACTATAAATCAGAGACATGTCAGGGAATTTGCTTTGTTAGGGAAAAGTAAACGAATTTGATCAAATAGTTGTGGAATTTTTACGTATTCGCTAAAAAAAAATATATAAATATACAACTTTTATTTTCACCAGTCAAATTAATACCTTTCTTTAATCTAATACAGACCACGAATCTCTTGCGAGAAAATTTGATTCATTATAAGAAGAAGAAACTAAAAATAAATGTCTTGCAATTATTTTAAACTGTTTTATTGTAAAGTGATCTTTTAATGGTTCAATATGATCTCATTCAAACCTAGCTTATATCACACTAACCAACATTCCATTACTTTAGGCTTCGTAGGGTGACACAATTTTAGGATATGTATATTTTAAAAATATATAATTACATCTAGTTGCAGTTTTAATAAAATAATGTCAGTAATATACTTAATATTTATACACATTTATAGTGGGTGGGAAAGTTGTAAATTGATTCTGGAAAGCCTGGAAATATAAGGGAATTTTAAAATATAGTTTGGTTGGACACCCTGTTAACATACAAAATATTAATCTACTTAATAGAATAACCGAATAAAAAGCTCGCAGTAGTAAAGTACAACTTTTACTCGAAAAACCCGTGATTCGACCATAGCCTACTACACAATTGGTTTCCTTGTGCATTGTGAATTTCTATTCTTTTTACAAGCCAATTTTGGTGAAGTAAGAAGTGGAACAAATCACGATTTATGGATTTGCTTTGGCAGTTTTTACAACAAAAAGTTGCACTATATAGATATTAAACACCACGTCTTACTACCCATTATAAAAATTGCTTCAGTACAGTCATTTAGTTTAGTCATTTGTGTATAGCAATATAACCAATATTTAATAATTGTCAAGGGCACAGTTACATTTCAAAATAATCGGTTTAAATTAAGAGGAAAAGGTATGTTAAAATTAGTGGTTTCCATGTCAAATATTTAAGAACTGTTGATATTTAAAATATGTAGAAAGTCTTCTGAAGAAATGTTTTAATGTCTGACAGCTTAACTCCCTCTGAAGGGTTTCTGCTTACTTAGCTGAGTGTCCCGGATTCAATTAATGGCCGTAAAATGTATCAAATTTGAAACGGGCTTTACACATTCACAGTGATGAATTAATGGCCGGGGGCTAGGTTTCATAATCAGTCAGCTCAGAAAGTGCACGTTAATTACCTCAAGTAATAATAATTTCAGTTTCAAATTCCTTTATTTTAGTGCTGGCCAACAGTCGTAAGACCTATAACAGGCCATCACTGAAAAGTATACAAGTACATTACAAATACATAAAATCACATGAGAAAATAAGATAAACAATCTAAATATATAAAAAGCAGTAACAATACGCAAAAAATAAATCAGAATACTATAGCTTTAAATATTTTAGGCAAAACCTCTACAGGATAAATTATTGATATGGGAGTTCCTTAAATGACTCTCTCTAAATTTAGCTTTTCTTTTGTGATAGAAGTCAATTTCGACAAACCTAGAATAGGCGCTATGGATACAATGGACTGACCTATTGAGAAAAAATAATTTTGGATTACGAGAGGCCCGAGAAGAGATATGAACACCTACATGATCAACGGCAAATTTGCAATAAATGTTGTTAATGAAAGTATAAAAAACAAAAAGGGCATACCAATAAAGTCAACACGAGGAGAGAATTTGGAGCCATAAAAGATTTCAAATTTTATCATAATCATAACTAATCCGGTTACTAAAGTATTTATCATAGCACGCCACGACAAATTTTCTTTGAACGTTTTCCAACCTAAGAGAGTTAGTTAAGGTAATGGAATTCCAAGCAACAGTAGCATATTCTAACTCAGATCTAACTAGGGCGTAGTACAGACATAAAAAAACCCATCAACTCTATTAAAATATGGGGTAATACATTTAAAAAGTCTAAGTTATTTCAATTATTGGTAAACTACACGGTAAACATGAGATTAGAAGTAGAGTTTGTTATCCAGGAGAACACCAAGATCATTAGTATAAAGGGAGCGAATAATGTTTTCACTGACCAATTTATAGGTAGTAAAGAAAGGATTAGTTTCCTAGTAAAAGATGTAGATTTGGTCTTAGATTTATTAATAGACATTCCATTCTCAAGAGATCAATCTAGCATACCATTTATATCATTTTGTAAATTTATACAATCTGCAGTTAATTATTTGATAAATTTATATAGTAATAATTATGATGATAATAATAATAGTACTTTATTTATTTTGTACAAAAATACTGTCACAATATCTATATAGAAGAAATACGGACCTTAGCTCGCCACCCACCTTAATCATCACCTTCACTCGAGTCAATGACGTAGAAAGCTAATTTTTTAAGGAGCTGAAGAAGGGAGGGGGAGAGTTCACTAGAAAATCTTACTTTAACTTTAGCCAATCAAAATTTATATACGTATATCTGCCCCTCTACTCTAAGGGGAGTCCATAAAATTCCAGGGGTACAAACCCCCTTCTGACCCTATCCCTTTCTACGCCCTTGATCACCAACATTATTCGCATTAAAAACATACAAATAAAACAAATATGGCCCAACATACTATTGATAACATAAATCTTTATTTGACATTTGTTCGTCATTGTTAAATGTTGTGTATTTTTAGGTCAATTTTGTAAATAATAGGTTTCAAACATTTATTGAAATGGAAATGTATTTACTGCTGACACTATAATTATATATAATAGTTAAACGAAAAGGTTCACGGTAGGATGAATAATATTTAAAACTTAAATGTAACATAAATGGTACTAATATACTTGTATACTTTTTTAAATTAAATATTATGGTTCAATGGGAGCTACGTAAATAGTTTTGTAATTGTTATATTTTGATTTTCAAAGCTGCGCAATTTAGTTAAAAACACATTTATTCTGTTGATCTTTGGTAGTTGCATTTATGTATTGTTAGTTTTATTAGTTTTTTTCATTGGAATATTTAGCGTGTACTTTATAAACACTGGGCTAATTTTTTTATATCAGCACACGTTCTATGGGACTCGCTGACCTTGGAACAAAACGTTCGAAACTTTATTTACTCTTTGCCCTAAAAGGATGAATACATAAACATATGTTATATCCATCTAGTTCTCATCTGGAATCGAGTGTAGGTCTCTCTCTAAGGTTGGTTGGAAACTTCAGGAGATACGGCTGTGTCCCCTCATGGGGCTCAATACCAAAGGCACAATACACAGACACACTATGCGCGTGTGACAGTTTGCGCATCGTGGAGCACAAGTGGCATCACCCTCCCCACCTCCCATTTAACCCCTCGACCCATTTCTCTCGTCGCTTTGTTTATATCAAAAAAACATTTAAAGGTAATAAATATCTAATGTCATATTCATGTCAAAGTCAAACAACTGTGTCATGTTTTATGCGAACGGGATATTGG
>CABEEJ010001916.1:0-24869 GCA_901482245.1 Timema douglasi
AGTAGTTTCGGAGCCTATTCATTACAAACAAACAAACAAACAAAAAATCAAACCTTTCCTCTTTATAATATTAGTATGATTAACAACCGTAAAAAATTGTAGTAAAAAAATACGTTGATAGTTATTAAAGGGTGTTGGACCACAAACTTAAAATTGTTACTATTACAACAACAAAAAAGTGTTTAAATCTTTACCGATTATTAGTAAACAATCATTCAGCAACAAAAAGACAAAGCTTAAACAGTTAATTATAATGAAGGAAATAATTTATATTTGGATACTCTTTATTTAATAATTATATCCATGTCATGTCATTAGTATAACTCGAAAGCTTATTGACACACTTACAAAAGAACGTAATCTATTCCTTTCTTGCGCTAGTTCTATCCAGTCCATCTCATTACACCCTATCTCCCACGGGTCAATTTTAACTTTATCCTCCCATCTGCGTCTGCCTTTCTATTGGTCTCTTCCAATTTGGGTTTGCCGGTCAGTACCCTGAACAAACTTTTAGATTCTTCCATTCGCACTGCATGTTCTACACAACGTAATCTACTTTGTTAACCAAACAATGTCTTGTGATGAGTACAGGGTATTTAACTCAGCGTTATGTAACCTTTTCCACTACCGAGTGGCCTCATACCTTTTGGGAACACACATTTTTCCAATCGCCTTGTTTTCGTCTTAATTTAAAGGTAAGAGACCACGTTTCACACTCATAGAGAAAAACCGGTCACACTTAAAATAGGTTTTATAAATAATCAAACCTTAAGATAGAGAAATGTTGGACGTTATAAGGTTTAAAACAGCTTAGTTACATTATTATTTAGTAAAATATTAATTTCTTCCACTAAAACTGGTTTCAGAAATAAGTTTTATATAATAATTTAAGTTTCATTTTGAAATAGATTTTTTATAAGTGAATAAAAAATCAATTATACAGTGCACAGCCCTGACTTTCCCCCACTTTTATCTTAAATATATATTTACTAAAAATTATAAATATTTGTGAAATGAAATAACAGGTCCATATATTGTTGTAGAAATAAAGATCAAAGATCATAAATGAAATAATATACACTGTTACTTACACACTGGCATTATTTAGGAGCACTGTTACCAAAGAAATTGAGAAAATCGAAATAGCTTTGCTTTCCAAAGAGCATAAGAATAAAATTAATTTTCAAAGACCTGAATTAAGATTATATATATTTGCTTGTAATTTATAAATTATTGGTTCTTTAATACATATTTAAAATCAAAGATATTTATCTTAAAATAAATTCTACTACAAATTTACAATGACAAGTTATTACGTATCTCAAATAGTTACGGAGAAATTATGAAAGTTGGAAAATTTACCTCATGTACTCTTAAAGTACTTTTAATGAGTCGATAAGAATTGACATCTTGTTTATAATAATAAACAATTTCTAGATATAAAATTTAATAAAAGTCCTTAGAGTGAATTTCGAGAGTATAGATTTGATTTTATCTTTTTGACCTTTGGTAAACTACTTTTAAATTTAGGATTGAATATAAAACTCAAAAAACCCCTCGGGATAACTTATGAAAACCCCGGATACCAAGATAGTTTTATCCCAATCGGTTAATAGTTTCGACTCGGTCCCGGGGTACAGATAGACGCAATTGCGAAAATAACTTTTTTGATTTTAGGGATTCATCAAATGTCAACATTCATCAAAATCTCTATTTCAATTTTTTTGACGATAGCAATCCATTTTCCCTATGTATCGCGAGAAACCAATTAAAAGTTTAATGATAATAAATAAGAATATATCTGAAATAGAAGAAAGTTTTTGTTGCAAGTTAGTTATTATTATTATTATTATTATTAGCACCGCGTTTTACTACCCGTTCGGGTTGTACGCACTTACGCTAATGTGTAATGGTAGGGTGATTTAACGTGGAATCCAAACCACGGTGGAGGCCTGGCATTCCTCACATTCACAAGATATCTTGTCAGAGGTGAAGGAAGGGTTTGGTGCAAGTTAGTTATTAAAACTAAAGTTGTGTGTACATAATTTATTAATTTAAAATATAGACTTATAGCTTAGATTGAAACCATATCAATAGTCTTTGTTGGTCTCCTGTTCCTTAAGTCTATAAGTATAATTTAGACTCGTCTAATTTTATATAATTTTAACATGTTTTGGTGCTAATCATCAGTAAACCTAAAAAGTATTATAAATGTTAATTTATTTTTTCAAGGAATTGAATTTATAGCACACCTATCAAATATTTAGTATTACATATTCTATTTATTTGGAATTATTTATTGAGAATTTACAAGTTCATACTGATTATAAAATTGTATGAATTCGATCTTTCGAAGTTGACGAGACTGATACTACCTCGGATTGTTGTAAATTCTTACTATACGGAATAACAATAGAAAAATGAGCATATAAATATAATGGTGAGTTAAATAACAAGTATAAAAATTGAGTTTACAGCAAATAAAACGGACAAACAGAACTGACTAAAAACTATTGAATATACATACAAATAAAACATTTTTAGTGTGAAAAACAACCATTCAAATAATTTTGTTAAGACTTGATTATTTGTAAAACCTATTTAAATAATCCAAATAGTTGAAATAATTTCCTTTATTATTAATTTAGACACTCTTTTCTACATATACTTACAAGGTTTTATAAAACATTATACAGTTACCTAAGTCTATTTCCGGAATACTTAAACATTGATATAGTTTCCAGTTCACGAAAGCATTCGAATATTTTGTCTATACGCTTTATTAGTAATAATAATAATAGAAAAATAGTAGTAACAATAATAGTAATAATATAATAATTAATTATTATAATAAACATAAAGTGATTCACAAATTAAATAAACATAAACTTTTTAATTTACATTTCTGCATATTTACAATAATAAAATAAGGATTAAGAATATATAATTTAATGAAAGATGTAGCTATACTGTTGGGCAGGCAAATTAAATGGCATGGTCATCTAATTGAATTTTCTGGCTATGGAGTGTTTAAGGATAGATTCCCAGTCAGGTGTAGTAAGGGTAGTTTTATCCTGGTTGAGTTCCTAATCTATCACTACATCTTGACGATTATAGATTTGGATTCGACCTAAAAGAATTACTAAATCAATAGTCTCATTAAAAGATTAAGTGGACTCCATATCAGGTGGTTAGGGTGGGCGCTGTTGGAATTGATGAAGTTCACGTGCAAATTAATCACTTTACTGCGTTTTACAAAAGGGATGCTAAATTTTATTTCAATTGTATCTTCCACATCAAAGCTTTCCTACTATAATTAAATGTATATAGCCACGACTGTTAGTAAAACACACATGAAAAAAATTAATTCACGGTCGTACAAAGCGTTTGGAAACTAATAAGTAAAAACCACAATCAATCCACATGACCCAAGGTTTGATTCCGGACCACACCTTTCACTGACAAACTAGACAAGAAGAGCTTGATATTTAATCCATAATCTCACTAATATAGTTGGTTAAAAATACTCACAGAATATGAGTTTTAATTAAGTCGACAAAAAAGTGAAATTTATATAGTTATTTGTTTCCTAGTTTTGAACGGCTGAACCGTGAAGTTTATCTGCCGTTAAAGTTTGCACGAGTTTCTGAAATTACTGTTCTGGCATTTCTGGAGTAAGTTGGTGGCACAAAGAGGTTTGCTAGTCCTGGAGTTATACCAATATTTAATAACGGCTAGAGGTTACATGATCGAGGGAGGTAACCCTAAGGGAAAATGCGTTGAGGCCACCCAAACAGTCAAACGTCGTGGGCGTAGCCCCAAAGTTTCATTTCCTGCCGAAGAACGATGACAAAGTACGTATTTGGAGACTCCATACCGGTTTGTTGATATGTTCTCGTAGTCGTATCCTGCTTCGCGCTCACACAAACTTGAAGAGGATGTGAAACAAGGATCGTTTCAAGACCATAATTCACAAACATATATACTTCCATACATTTGTTATAGATATGTGAATCCCGAACGTTCATTTTTCTGCTTGATTTCCTCCACTTCGATACTTCCTTTTGGGGTCCAATCAAGTGTACAAAGCAGATTTGTTTTATTGACGAGTCTCTCTTTCAAATGGACGGTAATCTTATATCTGTTCCACTCTACATATATATCAATAAATGATTATCACATTTAGAAAACGTGTTAGATTAATGAAACGACACCCGTTTCGGTGCACACAAAATTCAAATTCCCGGCTCATTTTTTTTTTCTGATTTGATGGTGACGTGGAGGTCCGGTTTTGAATATCAACTGCGTTTTCCTGGGGTATTTTTCCAAAATGGTTTGCCATTCTCCCTACAAAAAGGAGGATATATTTCATCTCAATTCCATCTACCTGATCCCTATCACCTTAGCGAAGTTAAACTATATACGTGAACAACACTAACGTATAAAATATATATTATAATATATGACTATATAATATTTAAATAGAGAGAGAGAGAGAAAGAGGGTGAAAGAGAACAACAAACAAAGAATAGGTGGTAAATTTTGCACTAAGTTAGCTGGTTGATGTTTTCATAGGACTATATATTATCAAAATATTTAAGATTTTTTCGTCCATCTGTTGACCCATACTTATGGATCTTTCTAACAATTATTATAATTGCAACCAAACTCGATACTAACATAGAAACTCCTGAAAACATAGAGAGTCATTATTCTGAAAATGTTTAATGAGAGGATTCAGTCAAATCCCAAGTAAGATTTACTCAAAGTTAAATTTAACTAGGATCTTAAATTTATCCAGAATCGCTAAACAAAAATAACTAAATCCCAAATTAAATTACACGACAAGAGACTTCGTAAAATTATTTACTTTGGGATTTTTTCACATCTAAAGATAAATTACTTTGGCGTTGAATATTTTCAATCTCAAGATTATGATGATCTCTACGTTTTATATGTGGATGAGCCTAAAAAATTAGATTTTATGATCTGTTTGTCTTTGTATAAGTGTCCCTAGCTAGAGTTCTGAAATGGTCTGATATATTTTGTTCAAACTTGATAACTAAATGTTATAACTCAGGATTTTTTTTTTGTCCTGGACCTCAAATTAAAAGTCGTTTAGTGAAGAGTGATTTTTTAACTCTAAATGCTTAGAAAATGTCTCATAGTTATTTTGTTTCATGTGGATATCCAGGGAGTATTTGACCTCCCAAATAGCATTGTATACTGTATTTTTGGTAAAAATTTATTAAAGGAAATCTACTGAAAAGGGATTTTCGAAACTTCACAATATTTTGAAAATGTATTAAACAATATTTTTTTAAATTTATATCTGGAGATTATTTTACATGACAAACAGAACCGTATACGTGCTTTTTTTTTTGGAGGGGGGGGGGATTCGTTTGAGGGTACGTTCTTTAATTTTAATATTAAAAAAAATGTTATTGAGATGTGGTTTCCGATGGGTAAATCTTGAGACTTTTAAAATTTTTAAAAATAGTCTAAAAAAGTATATTTTATAGTAGTTTACTGACTACTTACTTTGAAAAATTTGTTTGTTTTTTAAAACCTCTATACCAATTTTGATAAAATGATCAACATTAATGTATGTTTTTTATTTACATTAATTTAGCACGCAGCAACCAATTACATCATTTTTTTATTATTAATAGAAATAAATTTCAAATAATATTGAATCATAAATAATCTATACCTACACAAGGTATAAATAAAGCCCACCAAAACATATCTCATACATAATAGTTTGTTCCATTTTAGATGGAAATAGAAAATAAATATTAATACACGTTCCCCATCATATTCGGAAGAGAGTTTGTTTCTTTGTGGACTAAGGTAAACGTTGTAAATTTATTTTACACTCTACTATATTTCTATGAATCAATAAATAGGTCTTCTTTGTGCCACTTGATGGTCAAAGAGATTCACTTGTTGCCTTAGTTTCAAAAGAGGTCTGAAACTGAATTTGATTTTGCACATGTGTGTGTGTATGTATGCCTGCGAACCTTTCTGAAGGATGCATTTTCCAAAAACCATTTCCTTTTGAAGATTTCAGTCAGCTTTGGTAGATATTCTTTTAAGACAAGACATTTTACTGAAGCTTGCGGTACGGGTTAATATTAAATAATATAATTAGCGGGTGATATGAGAAAATATCTAGAGTATGTGATATTTATTAAATCAAATTAATACTCTAACATACAACTCTATTTAAGGGGTCATATACCTACTTGACCTACTTCAGTGGTGGTTAAATGGTCTTAGGCACTATATTTATACGTGGGGTTCGAGTACCCTCGAAGTTCCGCGTGGACATTTTTAGAGTTACATTAAATTTAAGTAATATTTATAATATATATATCATTAAAACTTATTATTCCATTATTTAATATTTTTCAATAAATTATTTTGTATGAGTTTATTTAATTTTATTTATTTGAGCTGTAAATTAAAGTAGATATAACTTGCATTATTCACCAACAAATTTTTGGGTTCAAGTTGAAATTAAACTATATCTGGGTACATGCAAAAACAAATTTTTGAATAAAACTGGTCTAAGGAGTCAATTTCTCCGTGTACAGTACTTCCAATGGTGGGGATATCGGGGTTCTAATCTCAGTCGGGTGTACTGAGGGTAGTTTTTCCTAAACTGTTTTCTACTCCCCCTCCAATCAAAATTTGGGTAAAATTCTAAATTTAACTTTCTTTATCCATACCACACAAGTATGAGGTATTTTTATAATCCACATGCTTAGTAATATGTTGTGATAAAAAAAATCTTGAGGTCTATAAAGAAGATCAAGAAATCTAAACGGTCAAATAAATTGTTTATTATAAAATATATTTCCCGGAAAAATAAAAGAAAAAGGTAATATTTCATTTTAATTTTCGCTATATTTTACTAGAGTTGAAAAAGTTAATTATCCTCTTTATAAATTAATTTTGCGATAAATTTTTGAAATTTTGAGATTAAGATTAATTTTAAGCAATTAAATAGTAAGGATCTAATGTGGTTACAGGAGATAAGTGATAAGATAAGTGAAGCCTTTAATTTTTAATGGTTTTGAAGCTCCATAACTCTCACTCTCAAGCTTAATACTGTGAAAATAGGCAATGTCCTTTCGAAACGGCGGTGTTCTTGATTAATTAAAGAAAAACAAATGATTCATATTAAGCCAAATACTTCCTTATAATTTATGAGGAGGATAGATATTCAAAGACGTTTATTACTTTGTTATTACACCCGTGGAAACAAAACTAAATTCGACAAGTACCAAATAAGTAGGACATAAAGCAATAATTCTGGGAAATAAGTGTGTGTGTAAAACAAATTCTAAATAAATTAATTTAATTATTTTAGTGTTATTTTCATACGAAAGGTTTTTCTGAATTTAAAGCTCTATTTTTCTACATTTTTATAATAATCCATTTATAAACTTAAACTTATTTTAATAACATTGTTTTCAACAAAGCCAAATCTCAATATTTTTTGTTTATTTCACTCATTCGTTCAAAATAAACCACATGTGTAGAAATGGTTAAAATTTATGCAACTTACACATCTTACAAGAGCTTCCATGTTGCTGATGTTTGTGTCCGAATTCATGACCTGATACGTCCATAAGAGAAAAACAAGAACTAATTAAATCCTTCACTGATATTAGAGGTAGCATCATAATTTTAATCGCATATTAAAGTGACTTTTTTTAAAATGTTTTGACATAGCCTATACCTGGAAAAAAGGTAATGGATCAATAAATACAAATCAATAAAACAAGGTCAAACCACAATAATTATTTATAAAGATGTGCGAGTTCACTTGGGGCTGTGCGAAGCTTAGAAATATCGAAGTTAAAGTCAGAGAACATCAATTTTTTGCTAGGACTTCAACCCTCACGATACCCTTCATATATTGGAAATATTTTCAAGGACGAAGAAAACTAAAATTTTTTTATTATGTAATATTTAGCAAAATCTGAGATATTTCAATATCTAGTCAATTTTAAAACAATTACTAATAAGTGTATTTCAATACCACCTAGTAAATAAATAGCATCTATAACCTTATCATGGATGAAATCAATTATATTAGCATGAGATAATTTTGTGTTTCTGTCTTTATTTCTCTAAGTCTTTCTCTTTACAAATATGTAATATTGGATCATTTAAAATTAAAAGTAGTGCTAGATGACACAACAACAAAACTATCTTAGACTTCAAATTTTCTTTGAATTTTTCAAGCCTCACTTAGACTCCATCTAGCATTTTATAATGTGATAGCTGCGCAACCCTTGTGATCCCATTATGTTTTGGAGGAATAGATGAGAAAGTTCCAAATACCATTTGTGTTAAAGAGCTCGCTTATCCGAGCAATGCTTTGGGACTTCTGGGGTGGGACCCTACTGGGTGAATCACATAGCTATCAAGCTCCTAGATAAGAATATTGGTGGAGACTGGAAGCTGGTCGTAGATTAACTGCACAAGCTTCCAGAAGTTTTCTTTGATATACATTATAACCAGGTCTCATCAGTGCTTTTGGAATCATATTTCAGGAATTCAGGTTATCCAAGTATTTTAACTAAGGCCTGGTTTCCACTGTCATTTGTTTGTAGGATGTTCTGAAGAAACGTTAGTTAAGATTATATTGTTCATACTATAATGTCGGTACATTCAGTAGCGCGTCAAAGGGTATCTGTTCGCCAATCTCCATCGTATGCCTTGACATGTCAAACATTAATGGTGCTGTATCATGATTTTCAAGTAGCATTTATTCGTGATGCCATAATTTCCGGTACCTCCATATTCCAACCAAAATAACAACAGTAGTACTTCTTCCTTCAACAACATTTTTTTTTTCATATAAATTGGAAAAGCCCATCGGATCAGACTCTTCGTGGTGCTTGATGATCATTCGTTGCGATACCACATATAATCGACCTAAATTTCCTTTGACACGTCTATGAACCACTTTTGGATAATGATGAGGATCCCTAATCTAATAGGAAATTAATATTCATTTGCGTGAAAGTAGAAAGGGAAACCATTCTGCCCACACATCATAATCCATGAACCCCATCACCGGCAAACCAGATTAGACAAGGCCGACGCAAATATCCTTAGTTCAATAAAACAGGATAATGTACTCACTTATGACGGTCAGGTTGACCTTGGTGTTTCTGGTTGGTGACTTCTTGAAGTCCACCCGGCAGCGGTACGTCCCTCCATCCGAGTCCTTGACGTTCTCGAGTGTCAACTTGGCTGGGTCATCCATGTAGCGGAAGAACGCCCTGCCACCCAACGTATGTTCGTCCGCCCAATGTTTGGCCTGGTCCAGAGACTTACTTCGGGAGTCAAACCTAGGATCACCAGAGAGAAAAACAAAACAGGTTGTAATATTTGCTCTTTAGTAAGCTTCTGGTATGAAGGAATGAGCCCCGGATCCTCAGCACAGAAGTCTGACACCTTACCCCTAGACTGCCAGGTTACCATGAATAATATCGATAACACAATAGAAGATTATTTATAAATGTTTACAATAACAAAACTATGTTTGAATTAAATTAATATATAATTATCTTCCTGCCAGAACTATATAGCTGTAAATTTAACACAAGGTTTACTAAGACCTTAGTATAGTAGTGGTGGTAGTGAAAAGGGTGAAACCTATGCTAGCGTGGATAGAGAAAGGGAAAGACAACAATTGAAATCAAATGTGGAGGAAAATCTATTTCAGTCCAACAGTGAGGAGCTCGAAACTTGACGTCTTCGTGAACCGTGACCAAAAGCTGTGTGAATCCACCCTCTTAAACTAATCTCACCCACTTCACTTTTGATGGCTCGACAAACGACACCATCCACAATTATTTAAAACGCGAAGGGATATTTTCGACGATTATTACTGGAGTTCTACCTAACCTAAATTCACCAATTTTTAATAGAAGGCTTATAAACAAAAAATGCTCCAACAAATTTCAAATTTTAAAAATATTCTAAGGTAAAACTGCAATATACGAAAAATAAAAATTATTTTGACATAGATTTATTGAGTTCTACCAAAACAAATTTAGCTCTATAATCTTTTGATAAAAGCATTTACTTCGATTATTGTAATATTAAAATTTCACACATTTTCACTAGTTAAGTTGCAATGTATAAATAATTAGTAGAAGTACCCAAACTTGCCCAAGGTAACCACGCAATGGATTGCGCGGTTACCTCTGGAAATGTTTTTCTTTGCTTAAAAGGACAGAAAAAGCCCCTTTGTTTTATTTAAACTGACCCAGTTTTTTAATTAATTTAAAAAATCTCATTCAAAAGTTAAAATTCCGGCTTTGAGGTTCACATGTTTGTGGAAACGGGCTATTGATTTTTAAATATCAAACCTCTACATGCAATATATATCGTGTAATGATAATGACAGACAAACAGATACACAATATCTTCATTATATAAATATAGATTGATATTATTCGAAAAATGTATATACTTTACTACTAAGGGGCTCACTAAATTTACAAACTAGGGTTCTAAAAGGAAAAATTTAACCAACTATAAAATAAAAATAGTGTCTTCTCTACATCCCCTGTAACTTGGGTAAGATAGAAAGTATCAATGATTTTTCAGCTGGTTATGACTGATATATTATTATGTTTATGCAGAATTAGGAAAATAATTTATTTTAACACAACATTTAATTCCCTCTAGAATATGGCATCGAATGAAATTGGGGAATTCGGTTTGTCATTTTTTCGGTACACAGTTCAGAAATTCGTGTTAAGACATAAAAGTGTTATTTATACCTTCGTTATTAAAATAAAATTCGTTATTAAAATAAAATTTTGTAATATTCATTTTAGCTTAATGAGTGCATTCATATTAACCAAAAAAAAAAGTTTGTCTTGTTGAAATTAAATCTAAGCGCATAGTATTGTTGGAATTTATGAATTTTTATTTTAAATTATTTGATTTTAATTAGTTATGAAGAAAAAAATTAAATTTTTATTCACTCTAGTTTCATCTTCTGGAGCTGTAGTATAAACCAGTAGGGGACCATTGTGTAATTTTTTTTAACATGTAAATACTTGTTTCGGTGGTAAAATGGTCTAAGACATCAATTTTACAATCGAATGGACTTTCAATGAGAGGAGATTGAAGTTTGAGTCCTATTCAGGTAAACTGAGGTTTAATTTTTCTAAATGGGTTGTCATTCTACCTCCATCTTCTTAATATCTAACTCATTAACAAAATTAATATAGCCTAGATGGGAATTGTCCGAACGGAAGTGAGACGTGATGGAGTGAAAAAAACTACTTGTAAAATAAATGACAGCCCCTATCTATCCACTGTTAAGAATAGAATAGTATAATTATAATCATCATAAATAATAATAGAACAAATATTTAATATATATATATATATATATATATGAGTCTTAGCGACACTTTCACAAAATTTCAATTTAAAATCTTCCATTTAAAGACCTTCTCTCACGTGAACTAATTCTTTAACGATTTCGGAATTACCCGGAGACCCGTGTTCAAAAAGATCGGTGATGTAGAGCTTGAAGGGGCGCTCCATCCCCCTGAATGATTCATGGGGAGTGTAATGGCAGAACCTTAACATCGAGAGCACCCACGAATAATTCAGACCAATCAGATTCTGGGAATAGAGACGTTTCTTTACGGATTAGCGATCGAACCCGCCAAGGGGAAAGGAAGGAAACGGAGGTAAGATAGCAGGCCATAGTGATCGATTATCGAATTTTCAAAAAAGAGACAGCAGATATAAAACGAACTTCATGAGTGTAAAAGCGGCACGTAATAGAACAAAAGACTATATTGCTTTGTTGGTGGTTGGAGTCAGGTATGAAGCGAGATTACAAATTTAGTTCGTTCACCCAAACCCATTTTTTTTTTCCTAACAAATTTCCTTCGTTTAAAAGAAAATTCCGATTAGTGTACTCGGTTCGTTAAGTTTGATTTGGTGGGGGAAGGGAGAGAGGGGCGGGATAGGGGTCTTTGAGGGAAACCAAATGAAAAAAAAAAATCGTTGACTCATTTTAGAAAATGAGAACTAAATTCACATTTAATTTTATTAAGAATTAGTTTCCATCCGATTTTAAAAACTAACTACGCGCATTAAAAAAATATAATACAATCTATAAAATTACGTATGAAATAATATCCAAATCTTTTAAATATTAGAATAAAACTGAAACCAAATATTTTTTTAGTAAACTCGTTTCTTGGTTTTTCCTTTAAATTGAATCATTTGTTTAAATTATATAGCCACTTGCTTTAAGTTCACACTATTATAAATAATCAGGCGTAGGTGATTCTCACCATTTCATTATAAATGTAAAAAAAAACTCTAATACAATTGAAAATATATCTTAGACGCTGAAATCATACGACCATGCGAAAGACTAATGATTCCAGGCATTTCTAAGAATCACGAATCTACATAATCTAACAGTTAAAGATAAAATTTGAACTGAAATACTACTTAAAATTTCAGTTTCATTTGAGTGTGAGGACTGTAACATCTAGATTGAAATTTCAATTATATATTATTATCAGTAAAACTTCCATAATCAATTTCTGGAGCTATGATTTAAATAGAGAGATGGTAGCTTTCAGATTGAGTTGAATGAGTTTTAGTAATTT
The DNA here is from genome assembly GCA_901482245.1 of Timema douglasi. Classification (NCBI taxonomy): domain Eukaryota; kingdom Metazoa; phylum Arthropoda; class Insecta; order Phasmatodea; family Timematidae; genus Timema; species Timema douglasi. The sequence continues at coordinate 12,684 of CABEEJ010001916.1, forward strand.
TAGATAATTGCTGTTAGAAAAAATTATTTTATTTAATACTATGTAGCTAGCGGAGCACTTTTAATAATTTTAAGTAGATATAAAAAATATCTTTAACCTAGACGTATACCAAAAGTTAAAAGTCTTAACTGTTTAAAAATGTACTTTAATAGAATTAAATTTTGGGATTAGTAACTACTCTATGATCATTAAAGTGGTATTAGATTGATTATATCAATCAAGGGAGGTCAGGGCTTTAATACAAGCTAGGTTAGTTATATGTGATTTTATTAAATATAGTTTCGTTCTATCTTATTAACAACTAAATTTCAGTGTGAATACATTAAATTTGTCCACCACTTTTTGGATTATGATATCAAAGGTTAAATACATATATTAAAGTTTGATGCTTAAAAGGGGGTATATCTTATCACCAGTGAGTGAGCTACGAATTTTCTCTTAAACGATAGTGAAATTTATAAAATAAATAAAAACTTGAAATTTAATATTCGTGGTTATTTTAAACATCATAACTCAAAAGTAAAAATATATTCACCCATGTTATTGGAGATTGGTATGGATATCATGTTTTGTTTGCCATGATGTAGAATTCGGTGTTTAAATCCCTGTTTGTTGTATGGATAGGTTTTTTCTAAAATATTTTACACTCTTCCTTCAACCAAATATGGTAATATAATTATAATCCAGATTATATAGTGACCATCCTTAGCCCCATTAGCTTTGTTAATACATATTATTAGAATGAGTATTAAGACGCAATGAAGAAAAAAATGTTTAAATAATGAAACAAATTTCTCGATTTTAAAGATAAATAGCAAACCCATGTGCAAATTGTGCAATATTTAGGTGAAAATAGAATAAAATATTTTATTTGATAAAAACTTTGTACAAGCTAAAGAAAATACAATGAAAAGTAAATTTTAGTTTTAAAAATATTTTCCAGAAATGCGTATGGGGATATGGAGGACTAGATCGTATTGCGGGGGNGGGGGGGGGGGGGGGTGGGGGGGGGATTTTTCCATCTAAGGACTCAAGGGTTAGGCCTACCCGAAAATGGGACTCATAGACTTAGCGGTTCCAGATATACATCTGGTCATTGAGGAGATGCCGGAGGTGGTCGGGTGAGGGGAATTTTTACGAGTAAGGACTCAAGGGTTACCCCCTATCCAAAGATGGGCCTCATAGTCCCAGTGGTTTGGAAGATGCATCTGGAGGGTGGGGAGAAGAAGGGCTGACTTTTTAAAATTTCGGTAAAAATTGTTGTATATTTAATATCGGTGGCATAGCATAAAAAATTTCTCTTAAATTTCCCATTTGGTCAATTTAATACCATAGAATAGCTCGATATTGGGTCTGACAAGAATATATACTTTTATATTAAATATATAGGTGACGAGAATTGAATTTCTCCGAAAATATTTGGCCTTGTTGATATATTGTTATTTAAAAAAAAACATAATGGTGTGTTTGAACGTCATTTTAAAGAGTTTTATTTTATGCTAATGGAGTGCTATTTTTTAAACTCCTTGTACCATTTTTTATTTTGATAAAATTCAACATAAAAAGGCAGCTCATCTTCTGAAGAGTAGTCATAAGAAAAACAAAGGAAGAAAGTCAAGAACTATAAAAGGTTTTGGCGGGAAACGATACGTTCTGTGACGGGATCAATACGTTCGTCTGGGATTTTGGCCTCATCCAGTATTCAAGCCATTGAGCTGAGTTGATTCGCGTACGCCTTGAAACCTGTCCAATACACTAGAAATACAGCGGGATTTGGCTTCTAGATTTTCACGGGAGTTTGGAGACAAGTATATGAGTTATTTTATTATTCTTTAATACACTGGTTAGTAAAAACCATATGAAGAAACAACATTTTTGTTCTTAAGGACAATTATTTTTCTGTTTAAAACTGTTCCTGATTTCAGATAATTTTTTTGTTCATTTCAAAGTATTGGGCTAGCAAACCGTTTTTGTTTTGAATTTCTTCGTCCACTACATTTATTTCTCTATTTCATCGTAAAATTAATTTATTATATCCAGGCCTGTACTATAGTGTTTCTTACAGGACTATGCATAGGTGGTATAGTTATGTGGTGTAGTTAAGAATCGTAATTTTTTGCAGAAGAGGACTATAATTAATATATATATATATATATAAAATCAAAAAAATTTTAAAGCATATATATAACTGCTTTAAAAAGTTTTAGATTTTTAACTGGCTCATATACATTGGGATCAATGAAATAGTTTACTATTTTTTTTATTTAGTAGAATTTTTTAAAACATGGTAAAATGGTTCACTGTTCTTAATTCCACCATTTTTATAAATCAAAACTAAATAAAAAAGCGTTTTGATTCAAAGTTTGGTTTTATCACTGTAAACTATATAACATAAAATAATTACGACTCTTAATAAACCAAATGTAGGTGACCTGGCGGTCTAGGGGTAAGGTGTCAGACTTCTGTGCTGGTGGCCCGGGTTCAATCCTCGGTCCCGGCACAAATTTATCTGATCACCAAACCCTTCCTTCACTTCTGACAAGACAATGTGGGAAATGCCAGGCCTCCACCGTGGTTCGGATTCCACGTTAAGCTGTAGGTCCTACATTTCATCTCACAATCACCCTACCATTACACATTAGCGTAAGTGCATATAACCCGAACGGGTAGTAAGACGCAGTGCTAATAATAATAATAATAATAAATCAAATTATTTATTTTATGTAATATGGCTATTTTTGTTGGGTAACCATTTTGTGTAATATTTGTTATAACATAAGCATTAATAAGGACCTTCTTTAATATGTTATTTTCTATATTATTCTATACTATTTTCTTTATTTCATTTTTCTAATAATTTTCATATTTATTTGGTAAGGAGTAAAAATAATTGCTAGTAAGGTTGTATTTTCTTTTTGATTCCCTTCTCATTAATTTATATACTACTTTTCTTATACTATGACATATTTCGGTGTTTTTCACTTACTACGGATGTTATTTATTTGTTTATAATTTATTTACCTTTAACATTCATTCCACAAAAATTACATCCGAAAAATATATTTTTGTTTAAAAATCTGTTATGTTGTTAGCATAACGAAGAAAATATTAAGAAAAGTCTCCAATTTTGTTTATTTTAGAAGAAACCGTTTATTAATCTCGAGATTTCAAATGGTTTTCCACTCCCACCATATAAAAGTTGCTTTGACACTCTGAAAGTAGTAAAGTGTTTTTAAATATTCTTTCTTAAAATGGAATACTAAAATAATATTTAGAGAATTCTTGAAGCACACAAACACTTTCAAACAATTTATTTTATTTCTCGCTCAGTGTTTTTTTATTATAATATATTCTAATTCATTAACTATGGCTTTAATTTTATTTAAATTGAACGACTTTAGCATATCACAATCATTAAAATTATACAGTTAAAGATTAATAAATTAATTAATACTATATTTATAATTAATATATCCACTTACGTGTATATGGGTGATATTGCCCCTTCCTTGTACCAGATAACCAAATAAACCTTGTCTGCGTTTAGGGGTGGAACAATGTCACACGGAAGTTTGGCCACCCCTCCCGCTACTGCTTGACTCTCTGACATCATCACTGGAACAATAAGAAAATACCGTCTTTGGTCAAAACCTCATAAAGTATCCTGTAGGAAAAATAAAGTTGGAATGAAACACCCACAAACTATATACATTGCAGAAAATTATGTACTGTACAAATTTTAGTGCGATCATTTTTTATTTTAACCACGAATTCAAACCATGCTTTACTCAATTTAAATAAATTAGTGGGTAAAAATTAGTAATGTAAAATTTGAAGAAATATACTTGCATTAGCATAGATTAGAGGAAGAGTTTTGAGATATTGATAAAAATAAACCTTCTCAGTACGCGTAGTTGTGATTTAAATCCAAAATTATCTTGTAACCCAACAAACAAAACTTTAGGGGCTTGATTGTTTAGACTGCTGGCCCAATATTGAGGATATAACATTACATATTAAAGTAGTAGTTTTACTTCAAATCCCTTTATTATTTATTATTTTTTATTATTATTATTATTATTATTAGCATTGATTCTTATTACCCGTTCTGGTTACACGCACTTACGCTAATATGTAATGGTAAGGTGATTATGAGATGAAATGGAGGACCTGCAGATTAACGTGGAATCCGAACCACGGTGACCTGGCATTCCATACATTCACAAGCAGTGATTAATACACGTCTTGTCAGAGGTGAAGGAAGGGTTTGGCAATCAGATAAATTTGTGCCAGGACCGAGGATTGAACCCCGGACCTTAAGTATAGAAGTCTAACTCCTATACCGTAGACTGACAGGTCACCTATTAATTTTATTGATACTAAGAGAAATATCGTAATTTAATAATTTCACAAAACCACATAAACGCTCTCCAAACAATCTTATTGCAACATTTAATGAATGGTAGAATCCCCAATTTGACAGTTAATTGCAACAATGTCTGAATTGGTCCAAGTGTACTTAGAAAACAGGACTGTTTGGATGACATTCTATTGGAGTGATACTCCACTCATTAGGGAAGTTAGAGGGGCTTGAGGTTTAAATATAGGCCTGATAAATTAAATGGGGGAAGATAGGTGAGCGAAATCGTTCAATCATCTTCTCTTTGCAATAATGTATATGCATTTGGTGCCATCTTTCTACATTCACAATGGCTCAGATTATTTAACTGGTTTTGTCTATCTGTTGAGGTGACCCGGTGGTATAGGGGTAAGGTATCGGACTTCTGTACTGGAGGTCCAAGGTTCATTCCTCGGTCCCGGCACAGATTTATTTGAGTACTAAACCCTTCCTTCAGCTCCGACAAGACGTGTATTAATCACAATTTGTGAATGTGTGAAGTGCTAGGCCTCCTCCGTGGTTCGGATCCCACGTTAAACTGTAGGTCCTCCATTTCGTCTCAAAATCACCCTACCGTTACACATTAGCGTAAGTGAATATAGCCCGAACGGCTCTGATAATATTTTTGTATTTACCTTAGATTGAAAAATGACACTTAGACACGGGAAACGAACCCAGGAACTTTGGCTTAGTACACCGATGCTCTTACCACTGAGCTATCCAGGAATTGTCGCGTGCAAAGGGTCATTCTTCACTCATATTTTAAGACAGAGTCTGTGGTAGAATTGAGGAAATCTTCGGCTACAAATGTATGATAAATTAAGATCACGAGCTATCAGATACGACTATAACCGTAATTAACAGAATAATAGCTTTGCTATTTAATTTAAAAACCAGTCTAGTTGGGCTAGTTAAATTAACTAAACATATGAGTTTGTAGTGTGTTTACCGAACGGATAGAGTCAGGTTTTCTAGTTTGCAAGCTCACATAAAGTCTGGATACATAGGCAAAATCTATAATAAAAAAAACACATTGACCTAAGCTGGACGACACATAGAACAAGTAGTGATGCATTGTAATTTATTGTCCTAAGATCATTTGAATGTTTTTACGTATCAAAAACATTTATATTTTTGTCTAGTTTTGTGTACACGCGTATTTTCCTTAGTGTGGTCAGCCTGTGTAATATGTATGAGGATTTGTATTGTTGCTGAACTTTGAGTTTACTTTTTCACGGTGATAAAATGACATTCGAGAGAAATATAAAAAGTACATTTTTATTTTCTCTCAACCCCTTGAAGTGTGAAATATTGTGATTGTCAAAAATATTTAACTCATGATTTTGATAAATTTCCATGTTTCATGAACCTATGTAGACGAAAAGTGGTTTACGCGATGCCGTCTCTGCCTATCTATATTCTGAACTAAGAGTCAAAACCATTTTACCAATCAGGTTAAAATTTTGTATATAGGGTTTTTATAAAGGTCCCCGTGGGTTTTTTAAAATAATGTATCCAACCCTAAAATCAAAAGTAGTTTACTTAAGGGGAAATAAAGATCAAATAAGATTTTCTAAAAATTCACTCTAACGATTTGTATTACATTTTGTATCAAGGTATTGTTTAAGATAAGAAACAAAATGGAAATTCTTGTTTTCCCATGAAAATGTCTCTAAGGGCACTTGAGGGAAGTGGAAATTTCCAGTTATGATCATATGTTCGCAAATATTTGAGATAAGTAATAACTTATCACTACAAAGTTGTAGTATTATTAAATTTAAAAATATTTTAGTCCAAAATATATTTGTATAAAACTAATAGTTTCTAAGCTATAAGAAACATATATATTGTCTATGGGGTAGTTAGAAATATGTGACGGATTGTTACGCTATTGGTGGACAGAAATGCTCCTATTTAATCAATGCATCTGGCCATTGAATATTATTATATTTTTTTTGTTTGGTGGAATGTTCCTGTAACAATATATATTATTTATTTTTACAAATTTTCCAAGTTTTTGGTATATGTCCATATCTTAATATTAAAGAGAGATGAAATCTGTGCAATGTACCTTACCATTTATTTGATTTGACAACTTTAATATTATAAAATTCAGCCGCAAATTCTCGATGGTAGAATCAACGTTATCTCTCTCACTATGATAATAAAATAGAATTGTATATTGTACCAAAAAAATCTAAATCCCCACGACTTAAAAATACCCTATTGATTACCAATTCTAGCTTGTTAATATATATATATATACATAAAATTATGAAATATAAAATTATATTTTGAAATAAACCATTAGCATGCAAGTTTGTTTTATGGTGGAAAAGGGTTTAACTAAAATTGTAAGATCTTGTTGATTTTATAAAAAGATAAAAAAAAAATCTCTGATACTAATGTAATAATGCTATAAAGGCACCGAGTAAAGCGAACGCGTTGTGATTTAGATGGGCATAAATTCGTTACTATGCTATATATACGTCAAAAGACCAAGCTATGACGAGAAATGACAATAGGATGATAAATGTGTTCCAGAAGAATGCCCATGCCGAAATAAATAAAAAAATCGCTTTTAAGCGTTACCAGTTTACTATTTTTAGACGTGTCACGCGATAAGGCTCTTGAAGTTGTTAAATATGATAGCTGTTGACATTTTTGTATTCGCATCCTGAGTTAGTTTTAGAAGTCCAAGGCTTAACGTCTAGTGTCATCACCAGTAAGAGTAATATATTACAATAGTTAGAAGTGAAGAGGTAATATTGTTGTATGTAGGCCTACAAACTTTCTAATATAGTCTATTATCGCTTGAAATTGTTTTTCAAAAATAGGTTCTCATTAATCTTAATTCGAAAAAACAAACATATGATCCTTTAAATAATAAAAAAAACTTAATATATAAGCTACATCACAACGGTTATTCTTTTAAAAATTAAATTTTTCAAATATTTTCATGAGTTAACTACCCTTAAATTAATTTATTTGAGAAAAAATAACGATAAATATCGGGTGACCTGGCGGTCTAGGAGTAACGTGTTAGACTTCTGTGTTAGGGGACCGGGGTTCAATCCCCCGGTTCCAGCACAGATTTATCTGATTGTTAAATCCTCCCTTTAACTCTGAAAATAAATGTATTAATCACATCTTGTGAATGTGTGCAATGCCAGGCCTCAACGATGATTCGGATCCCAGGCTAAACTGTAGGTCCTCTATTTTATCTCACAATCACCCTCCCATTACTCATTAGCGTAAGTGCGTATAACCCGAACCGTTAGTAATTCACGGAGATATTATTATTAATAGTAATAATAATATTTTTTGATTCAATCAATCATTGTTAATTTAGGATTTAAGAGAAAAATTACATAATTGACTTATTGATACAATCCCGAAGTACCTAGAGGTACATCTACAGATCTTGAAGTTAAATAAATATTTTAAAAATTATAAAAAATAATAATGATAATAATAAATATTCTCAAAATACCAATTTTAAACACAATCTTGGAATGCATTTTTTTTTTTTTTTCAAATTTTCAAAAATTAATGTTAAGAAAACTATACTTAATCGAAAAGAATTATAGGTAAAAAATATACTTGTCTTATATTTTTCATGTCAAACATCCATATAATATCCATTTTAAAAAAATCTATAAAGCACTTTTGTATTAGTTTCAATTTTTGAAAAACGATTCATTAGTAAACCACTCTCAAATATTTTGTATCCCGAGAAACAAGAATATAGGGTCATATGTCATGTAAAACATGCTACAAATATATATTTTAAGACAAATTGTTATTACAATTTTTGTTATAAATCTCGAACTTTTAAATATAAATAAGGTATTTGTAAACTAGCCTCAACTAAAGAATTAGTATCAAAACCTTTTCAAATTTATGATACATTTACATTTAAATATAAAGTTCGAACAAAATCTATTAAACTATTTCGGCTCTGGCCTCAAAGTTAAACAGACAATCATTCGAACAGACAAAATAAATACCAAGGTCAAACATTATGGGTTGAAAATAACGTAATACTTATTTATTCAACATATTATGGAGGTAGAAAATGTTCACGGTGACAATGGTTTATTTAAGAGAAAGTAAAATACAAGCATAAAATGAACTGTAACTTATTAATACATTGCAAACAAATAGGTTTTATGAATAAACAGATTTTCCCGTAAGCCTTCTTTCCAACAATTATTTTATAAAATTATAACTATACAGCCATTATTTTAAAACTGAGATACTGTTAATGAAAAATATTTAGTAGTAGCATATGTTGGTAGTAGCTTACGTAGATTTAAATTCCCCAACTCCAGTCGTCATATATATCAGCTATTTTACGATAAATGAATTATATTTTGTTCACGTTGTCTCTTCATAACAGTTTAGATCGAGTTAATATTATTGATTGAACATAATTTTGGTTCTCTTTTAAGAGAAGTCAAACATATTTCTAATATTTTCTGTTTTATTTTTAAAGATGGTGGATTCAAGTGATCGTTAGCGTATGTGAGACCGAAGTGTATGATATCTACGCATGCTAAATAACATAACGAGCATTTCTTTCCACAAATACTAATGGATTAAATTTATGATTTACTTGAAGGGAAAGTAATATCATTTATAAAAATTCAAAGCTACATGTACAAATAAATAGTATATTTGTAGAAGTTTCTTTAAGTTATGGTAATCTTTATTGTACGAATGACTAACTTTTAAATTTGTATATTTAACATCCTTTTTTGCTCTCAAAACCACGATAATTTAATTTGTATGACTGTTTTAATACAATTAGATTAAATTGTATTTTATAAACATTTGTAAATAGTAAATAATGTAAAACCAAATATTAATACATTATGAATTATATCTGGCCTATAAAAATCAAATACACTCTTATTTTATATATATTTTCTATTTAGCTTCAAACCTACTACCATTTCTCTCACTCGAAAGGTTATGGCCTGTTCCCCCATGAGAATAGCTACGGTTGAGATACAAAGATATGTGAGCCCATTGTGGCGATGCAAACGCAAAAGAGCAAAAACGCAATTAAATAAAAGTTTGGAAAAAGTTTCGAAAAAGCAACTGTTGTATTTTAAATAGTTAGGATCTTATTAAGCTGGATATAAAATATAAAAATATATAAGTGATCTTTGTATTGATTTTTTTAAATCAGTATTATCAAATTTAAAGGAGTTTAGAAAGAAACAAAGAAAATTGCAATTAGCCGCCATTGCCTAAATTTTAGCACAACAATTTTGGTGAATTATGACTGAAGTCCGCCTAAAGTATAAAGCCTCTAAAAGCTATTACATTGCAGGAAATAACGTTTTATTAAAATAATGTACAGACCATCAATTTATAAGTGAGTGACCTTTCCACACATGATTAAGGGGCTAATGCTCTATGGATAAGGGAAGCAGATGCAATATGAATAAAGAGCTTTACGGTTACAATGAGAGGTAGAGGGTTAAAGCATAGAAATTCTATTAGCCGCTTCAAAGTGAAACTATGGGAGGCCATTCCATTTACAGCTCAAAACCTACTCTCCCTTACTCCATCTCCTTTCCTAACCCCTCATTTTTTAAAAAACACCTTCTATGCCACCATTGAAAAGCAACGTGCGGAGGACCTTTTGTGCTTCAGAGTCGATAGGTTCAAAATCACTTTCAAAACAAGACCTATTGTAATTACGTTTGTAAGGGGTCTGAAGTTTGAACCCTGTTAAGGGCGGTACTTGCGAGTAAGGTCTTGCTTGCCCCTTGCCCATGTGCCTCACTGGATGAGTTACAAAACTATTTAGAATTAAGTTAAGGGTCTTGCGTTGTTACAGGTCTAGCTAATAAGAAATTCCAGTTTACAACTGTGTGTGCTTCAAGCCTATATTCAATTATTTAGCATCAAAGAGAAAGGGAAATTTAGCGTGAGTCTTGTATCAAAAACTCAATTATGAACAAAAATAATATGTTTGATATTATGTTCTTCCCATCAAGCCTTTTAATATAATCCGAGTCGGTTGACACACGGACAAAGCGTCAATCTCATTTAGCCTGGTTTTTTGGGGGGCGGAGTGATCTGGGATAAAATTGACAATTATTGACTCGCCAAACTCTACTTTATTAAAGATCCATCAACTTGCCACACTCTAGTTTTAGAGGAAACTAGAGGTATTGCAGTAATGCAAATGAAAACATTATGTATTTATAAATATGTATTTCGTTTAGCACCTCGTACAGCGAGTTTCCTTTTCACTACTGGCCCATATTTAAGATAGAAAACGTCAATCCTTGCCAATACATTTGACATGACATGTGGCGAATTGACATATATACAGTGGGATGTAAACAATTGACCCGTGACGAGAAGATAAGTATATGACTGGCAATGAGACGAGTTGATATATAAACAGTGGGATGTTAGCAATATACCTGGGGCGAGTAGATAAATATATGACTGGACAATGAGACGAGTTGATGTATAAACAGTGGGATGTTAGCAATATACCTGGGGCGAGTCGATGGATCTCCGATAGAATATCGGGCCAGAGACAGACAGACATGGTAACAGAGATAATTTTAAAATTCACTCTTTTTTTTTTGTTTCGGACACACAAAAAATTAAGGATTCCATATAATATCGACGACCAATATTTTCACGATTACAATACTTTAGTTTATATTATTAAGTAAATGGAAGATTTATTAGAAAAACAAGATAGACTGCTTGAAATATTTTAAAGATTTAAGTGCTATTAGATTACCATTTAAATGGAATGAAACAAGGTTTTTTTTTATTAAGGCACATAATGGCTATATTTCTATTTGGGATTTTAAAAATGCACTTTCTAACCCAATTAATTATATCAGCACATGCCTTATAAATTAAATTATTTCTAGAACCAACTACACATTAATATCTCCTACCATTCCACACTATTAAAAAGGATACCCCAATTTGATTCATGAAACATTTTCAAATAACTACCAGATACTCAGACACCCTTAGTTTAGTATGCAGACGATTTACCGATTGAGTTAAGACGTCGGACCACACATTGTGTTTTGTTTAATGTTGAGAAATGTTTATTGTGAGGTCACTCTTTTCCTTAAATATCATCCAAGTGGGTGTTATTCACACGAAGGCAACGCGATAAGTCCCATCTACAGAATCCGTATCCGTATGTTCGTTATCCGTCGTCCGTAAGAAAGTGATGCCACAGTATTATATTGATATATACTGGACATTATCTAAAAAAAAAGTTGTTTTATTTTATTTTATTGACTGTGTGGCTCCTCACTGCAAAGTATTTTTTTTTTCGGGAAGTTTTATTGGAAGAAGTTTCTATCTTCTTTGTTGGTACGATCATGTGAGCAACGATACGGATTGTTTCGACGCGAATACAATTTCTAACTGACCACGGACCTACAGATACGGAGTCTGTAGAAGGGGCTTTAAAGGACAAAGCATGAATTCATTAAGGTTGCAGCCGTCGCAAGTTCTGAGCATGCTGGTTTGGTTTCAAAGGTGTTTAAAGGGGGCAGAAGGGGCTGTGTGTGTTAAATGATTCGTGGCGTGCGGACTCATGGGTGAAATGGGGAGGAGGGGGTAGTCACCCCCGTTGGCATGACACGGGTTACGATAGCAACGTTGTGTCCCGGAACTATATGTGACTCGGTATACCTGAAACAGTGTAATATGAGTACCAACTAGCTGTTTGCCGACCCAGGAAGGAATAGCCACGATTCTAAAAAAAAAAAAAAAACTAC
>CABEEJ010001916.1:24992-54106 GCA_901482245.1 Timema douglasi
AAAAAAAAAAAAAAAACTACCTCACACTTAAAACTTGATAAATTTATTCTTATAAACGTACTTTTAAATTTATCGTGAGCCCTAAAAGAGAATAAGACTTATGATCCTAAAATTTAATTTTAAAATAATGTTAATGGCTTTGAACGTTTTGAGACCCTGTAAGCCCCAAAAAAGTTATTTTAGCAATACCGTTTGACTGTCTGTCCATCTATCTGTTTGTTTCTCGGCCTAAGGCCTAAAACATTTACCGACAAGACTCGAACTTGCTAACTATGTTTTACATAAGGTTTACCAGAGGAGTTTCTTAGAATTATCCAACCAACCCTAAAATATAGTTATTTAACTTGAGGTGAAAAGAGAAAAATTGGTTTTCTCAAAATATGCTTTACCAATTTTGATTAACATTTGTATCCCCTGTACTGTACATTGTAGGAACGGTGCTCTGAAAGGTCTTTTTTCCTGTTAGAATTCTACTCTATAGTAAAAATTTTGCTAGGAAAAAAAGACAAATCAAACGTACCTTCCTAGTAATAATATTAATACAATAAATTCTAAGTGAAATATTAATAATATTAATAAATAATGTTATAAATATAACTAGTAATATTGATAATAGTATTATTAGTAATAACATCAATAATAGTAGTATATTAATAATATTATAAATATAGATAGTAAAAATACTAATAATAATAATATTCAGAATAGTAATATTAAAAATATTATAAATATAGATAATAATAATACTAAAAATATTCATAATAGTAATATTAATAATATTATAGATATTAATTTGTGTACACCTCATCTAAACGTATGGTTGTATTAAATTTCAGCCCTATACATTTATTGCTTTACCTTCTTAACCATAGACCGCAGAAAGAATAAAATATCAAATTTGACCCAGTATAGCTGTTAAACTGTAATGATTTTAAATTATTGAATCACTATTTATAGCTTATAATCAATCATACACTTGATAAAATTGTCCAGTAAAATTTTGATGCTAGCATGACCTTAAGAGTTCTTAAATTAAAACACCGTTTCACTAGTTGCTCATCAGATGTAGCACCCCTTTGGTCTACTCTATCTCTGCCCGACCCCCTTCCCCATAATAATTCTTTTTGAGAAAATTCTTTCAATTATGGAAGCTCCTTTGCGGGTTGCATACCTTTAATTATAAGCTCTCCATTACTGACTATCAGCATCGATACTAGTTCTAGATTAAGTAAGTACTGACAGGTCAAATTCTAAGAAACGGGTTAAAGAATGTGAGGGTTTAAAAACTACGAAATATCCCTTCCTACCACCCCACCCCCATAAAGACTACATTTTATCAAAACACTCATTGTTCCTTCCCCCCCTCCACCTTGATTATTGCCTACCCCCCTAACTCTTCTCAAGCAAAATCATCTACCAATCTTATTGATTTATATTTTCCATTTTCGTAAAATTCCAAATAAAAAGTTCCCACTTTTAATATATTTCAAGTTTACGGACAAGTTTATGATATTAAACTTGAAGTATCTTAATGTGCTAAGAACGTATATTCTAATTTAATTAACCTGGGTGAGCATTTTATATTTAATTTGTTGACAAGGCTTTGTGTCACCGTTTTAAAATCCATGCTTTGTTAATTGGTTTCCACCTTCTTCAGAATATTATGTGAACAAATTCACTCCTAGATAAATCTACTAGCGTGGTTATTTTATTTATTTATTTATTTCGTTTCTAGAATCTGGCGAAATATAATCCTCTCGTGAAATTGTAAGATTATATAAAACTTCTTTCTTGTCTGAATATAGACGAGGAAAAAGGCTCTTCCAACTTCATTTAACCTGAAACCCCACTGTAGCTAAGGTCCACGGTGCGCTAACATCAAAATTTAATAGTTTTAACCTGCCACGTATTTAAAAAAATCATTCCGACTGTGATAATTTCTGAATAATCGAGTGTCATTCCATTTTAAGAAATAAAACATAATTTATAGACCTATATTTATATTATAAAAATACCTGAGGTTCACGTTTGTATAAAACTATGGTAGCACGTAGTGACTATCAATAATCCCGTGGCCAACCCGACGTAACGTTACAATTTTAATTTCCGATATATAGGCGTGAGGAAAAGGAAAGGTAGCTTTTCGCACTCATTCCTGTAACCATGCTTATCTCCACAGTATTCACATCCATACCTATACCCACCATAAAACACCAATCACAGAATATACTAATTAAGATTGCCCGGGATGTGTAAAGACTTCTCATACTATTTAGAATAATCTATCCAAGATAATTTCAGTAAAATAAATGTGTTTGTAGCAACATTTTAAAGTTTGTCTTTCAGAATCAAAAACAATTATCTCTTCTACAGGTGTTTATTGAAAGACGAATTAATATTATAACAGTGAATTCATTATGGATTTATGATTTACTAAGTAGTTTAATTAGAAAAATATAAAGCTCTAAGTTTAAAAAAACCTTTCGTTTCTTTTAAAAAAGTTATATAAAATTTGTATTAATTAAAAGAATATAATTCATTATAAAAACTGACTGAAAGTATGAAGAAGTCAATATCGAGGAAAATCATTACAGCGCCGACAAATTATACGTTCGATGTTTTACCATCGTTATTGAAGGGCTCATTTTTAAAAAAAAATTATATTAATTTCACATGACTGAATGAAATAATTGAATCATTTAATTAATACTTTATTGAATGATTTAATTAGTATTTATGTTGCTTGAAAACAAACTTGATTGAGATTGATGATAAGATATAGTGTTGTTGTTTTTTAAAGTTTTAACTAAAACTGTTTGAACAGAGATCAAGTAATAATACTAAAAATGTAATGTTTATTATTATCATGCGTTCTTTATTTGTAATTTTCAAATTCTAATCCCTTTATCTCTCTACTTTGTAGAATTTTTTATTATCTTTCTCATACATATATTCATATTATAATATATATATAAATATGTTTAGGTGAAATGTAAAATTTAGTTGATTGATTTTTTAATATTCTCTCTGCAACTAATAAAATAATGGTATAAAGGCAACGAATAAAGAAAACGCGTAGTGATTTAGATGGGAAAAACGTTTATGTATACGTTGACAGACTAAGCTATGATGATAAACGACACGAGGATTTGATACAGAAGAATGCCCATGAAACTTTAGTAGTCGATATACATAGAAGTTTATACATATAAATATATATAAAATACATATGAATGTATAATACATATATACGTATAATATATTTACACATGTAGGCCATACATATATAAAAATTCTATTTCATGAAGATCCTTTTAACATAACTTTAGTCTCCTGGTATAAGTTCTGTTCCTAAAGGCAAATTATATATCACTCATTCTGAATATGAAAATTGCTGATATATGTATAGGAAATGAATACATATTTTTGTTTTATATGTTTAAAAATGAAGATATGTATGCTAAAAATGTTTCCGATTTATATATGATACACATTTTTGAGCTAAATCAAAAGAAAGCTATACGTATCATGCGAGTTTACGTACAGTGCATAGCTCTTGAGACTAAAAGTTAATGTTAAAAGAATCTTATTGCATTAAAAGTTTCACACTTCTTCTTTCCCCCACCACACAATCAAAGAAAGTTTAATGTCTACGAAAAGACCCATGCACTGAAAGGCTGATGGACGATCCGTGATAAACCTATAATTATTTGATATACTCGCTCACATTTCTCACGCATTTATAAACCTATTTTCTATGCTGAAACCTAGCCTCGGCGGGGAAACAATTAATAACAACATGAAAGGCGTTCTGTATAATACGAGTAGGTAATATGACACCCTATCGTGCTGCTTGTTTTTTATATCAGCCATTTTGTTAAAAGAGTCAAAGGCTGAATCAAGAAGGCAAGGGGTGGTAAAAAATAAATGACATGAGTTTCAGTGTCGGGAGGCTATTAATTATTGAGTTTAGAACATTAATTACGAAGCAAGCTAATGATAGCACTGTTTTCGAAGTTAATCTGAGGGCAATAATCTACAGTATCTTATAAATCGTCAGTTACGAAGAAAAATGTATTTTTATGATCCTTATTTTTGTGTATCAAAACTATTATATAAAATTACAAAGACAGACTATATTTGATCGGCTTCAAAGGGGGGGGGGGCGGGGGGTGTAGGTTTAAACTGCCCCCGAAATTTTATGNAACTGCCCCTGAAATTTTATGAACAAAATATATATGGCTTTATTTATGGTTCAAACAATTCAAAATTAAGGAAAAAGTACAAATTAGGGGGCTATGTTACCATAAAAAAAACCACTTCAAATAGCTTCTAGAGGGGTTTAATATCTAGGATTTGTCCTAGACTTCAGCAGTTAAGGGGTAATGTTGCCATAAAAACCCTTCAGATAGCTTCTAGAGGTGTTTAATATCTAGGATTTGGCATAGCATCCAGCAATTAATGGGTTATGATGCCATAAAAACACTTCAGATAGCTTCTAGAGGTGTAACTGTTTATCATTTAAATTGTATTTTCTAACCTCCAGCAATTGGGAAATGTGCCCAACAAACCACCTCCTCAAATTAATTACTGCCTACAGCTTTGGTCAGGTTTATTATAGTTTGAAAAAAATTATTATAGTTCAAATTTAATTGGGAAGATTACTATTAATAGTAGGTTATGTCAGAACAATGAATTATTCAGAATACCATTAAAAATTCCTACAAAAAATAAAGTGATAAGCTGGTCAATTCAGAAATATTACTATTAATAATAGGTCAGTAATATGAGTTAATTAACTTACTTATATTAACTAAAATATGTTCAATGGGTAATTAATAAATTTGATAAATTTTATTAAACATTATTAACCGCAGCAATTGACACATTGACAAATTTATCCATTTCATCTTGTCAGGTTTTCCAGCAATGAAAAGGTTGAGGTTCAAACTCTGGCTGGGTGTAGTCAGTTTTTTTAAGTTTATTATTGTAGTAAGACGCGGTGCTAAATATTATAAGTTTATTTTTTTTTTATTTAAAAAATTAAATAGTTATTGAATCTATCCTCATATTTATTTAGGTACAACCTACGTTAAATTCGACCTTGGTCATAATGCTGATTGGAACAACGCTTTGTAGGAAGTGAATCATAAAAATTAAAGAAAATAATGGTATTATTATTATTATTTAGTAAAATATTTCTTCTAGATGTAAAATTATCAAATTTTAATTCTTTTCCTAAAATATATTTAAAATTGCCAACTTCCTTCAATCCTTTAAATATGAACTTTCTTTGGACAATTAAGTCCACACAGAATAAACGTCAAGTGATTGGGTGGCGGTTTTGAGGAGATGATGATGATGATGATGATAATGAGATGATATATTATTAATGGTTCGTACTTGCGACATCATAAATCACAGAAAGCCTCCCATTATTAACCGACGTGGCTTGACTACCATAGACATAACATGATATGGTTTTCCAGGCGTAGTTATCAGACCCACTTCATAATTTAGTTTCACGTAATTTCGAGCGTAAATGGCCACCAGGTACACCTCATGCAAGACCCTCCATACCAAGTGATTGTAGTCCTGGACTAATAGTTTGTCGTGGTTTCATGGCTGTTTATCACGCTATCACAAGGAACCAGAGCACGCAAATCCACCCTCGCCTTCTCTACCCACCCCATCAACTATGATTACATCAAACTTCCAACCCTTATTGCCACACAAACCTAGCTAACTACCCTTTCTCTAATAGTTTACCTCTATAGTTAAGATACTCCTAGTTATAACTCTGTAACCAAAGGTTATTTTGTGGTTTGCTTAGATGAGAATTCGGGTAAAATGTTGGCGCACACTAATGATCATTTATTGCAAATAACATATTCAAGCTAGGTGAAAGCTCGCTTTATCTGATTACTAGCTGAGCTGCTGTTATTGGGGAGCAAAAAACCCCTTTTAAGGCTTTGAGATCAACCTTCGTAAACACATGGAATATATTTAAAATTAATCTTTTCTTATTTTCTGGTGATGGAGAGGTTTGGGTTTGAGTGTCAACTGAATTACTAAATATTTTAGTTTCCCATTCTTCCTTTATACAATTTTGAGTACATTTCCTCTTGATTCTGGCTTCATTTCGACACTATTGGTGGTATTAAAATTCGAAAAGCCCAAACGGATGCAAACTAATAAAAATAAATGTTACGACAAAATCTTACAAACATTCTCGCATGGTGGATTAAATCTTGGAACAAAATTTTTAAAAATTGTAAATTATTATAAAATTATTTATATTTGTATGAATAAAAATATATTCTTAATAATCATGAAAACCATTACAATATATCCATTTTAAACTTAATTTTAAAGGTAATTTTTGAAATATTACAAAAAAAAATTTGTCGATTTTTAACTAACCCTAGACAAATTTATTTTAGTAAAACCGATAAGCAATACTTATTATCATATAAAGTAGTCTACAAATACCAATCTATAAAAAGTAATTAGAGCTATAGTATTTTCTACAATATTAAATTTTTACAAATACCATTTATAAGTAATCTATTAATTATTTTTCTATGAGAAAAAAACTATTCATATGTAATTTATTTCCAATGTCAATAATAATGTATTTTTATAGTCTACAATAAATTAATTTAACGTTAGTTTACTTCCAACAATTTAAAGAAAATTCATAAGATTTTATTTTTTTATTTGAACAATGCGGTATAAATGTTTGTGTAAAGTTTGATCATTGTGATTAACATGATATTGTGTTTGTTTTTGTAACTAAAACTTATTTAAGAGTATTTAACTAAAGCATCCACATTTGAAAATATTCTTCTAAGCTATTATACACAATATGAGAATGTTTGTGCGATTGTATTACTATTTACTCGTATTTTAGTATTTAATATTAGTAATTTTTGTACACAATACATACGCACTCTGCGTTATAATTCATCGACTGTGGGTGCTTAGAGATTATATTAGACAACTCAGAGCAGTCAAACTATTTATTTTTAATGCGTTCAAGAAAATGACTCATTTTTGTCCAGAGGTCTTTGATGCAGTAGTCTAGACTCACTTAAAAGTAATATAAAATGAATACATAGCTAGAACATTTAATTACCTTATTTTTTGAAAATTGTTTTTTGTTCAGTAGAAAGTAATAGTTATAACTTTGAAAATTGTTAATAATGTTTACAACTAAAGACTGCCTCAAGAAGGGAAAAAAATACACTTCATTTTAGAGGTCAACATTTGACGTGTTATAATTTTAAAAAACAAAAGTTTTTTCTAGTACAAAGTTTGTCCAAGGTTCGTTTATGAAAAATCAAAAAAAGAAATGACGAGTCTGTGAAAAGTTTCACTTCTTCCTTCCCTTTTACTTCTTTCCCTATATGCGGTTTGTTTTCCATACTTACTAACGAAAATGTTAGTATGTAAAAAATAAAAGTTGTACCTTAACTTTATCAAAAATAAAGGGAAAAGAGAAGAAGGGGATGAGAGAGGGGTGAGATGAAAGGGACGAGATGAAATGGAATGGTTGAAATAAACACAAACTACTGAAGTCTGTTTTCGACAACCACACGAACAAAGTGGAGAAATTCTTAAGGAGGCGAGATGTGAACTTTTCGTTGGTCTTCTTCACTCTAAGAATTCAGCAGGAGGTCTAACTGGATGAACGATCCTAGTTTTATGGCGTAGTTTTGTCTTGGGTGAGACCTAACGGCAGCGTTCTTTAGCAGCATGTAGAAAATAGATCCACAACGTAGAGGGAATGTTGGATCTCTAGGTTGGATGAAACAAATAAAAATAGGAAAATAATGTTTGATGTATTATATTAAAATAAAATTATTCATTTTTTCCCCTCATCTCACGACAATGTAGTTGCTATAGTTATTTGAGTGTGATAATGGTGTAGGTATTGGAAAGGTAAAGGAAATGTACTCGAATTTGTTTAGGGGGAGAGTGGGAAAATATTTAGGAAAAAACAACACTTTCAACAGACTCAAACTCGATTCAAGCCCAATTCTCTGTCAGCGAAAAACTAGACTAGGCGACATTTAGTGCGCCTGACCACCAAATACCCGCCTCGGTGGCGTAGTTGGCTAACGCGCTAGTCGTGCTGAGCTCGACTGCTGAGGACGGGGAGATCGAGGTTCGAATCTCGGTCGGGTGAGCTGGGGGTGGTTTTTTCTAAATGGTTTTCCACTCTCCCTCCACGCAAATGCGGGTTTTACTTCCTCTAATCCATTAGCGTAATTAGTACTTAAAAGAGTATAACCCGAACGGGTAGTAAGACGCGGTGCTAAATATTATTATTATTATTATTATTATTATTATTATTATTGATCACCAAATGCGGGCGGGCTACCTTGAATTTAATTTGTGACGGAGTATAGCGTGACAGTATTAATAATATGAGTTTTATTTGCTATTATGATATTGTTTAATGAAGCTTGTTTTATTTTAGCACCACGTATTACTTACTACCTGTTCAGGTTATACATGTATATACTAATTACGTTGCTGATTTAGGGATGAAGGTTGATCTTAGAGGAAGTGTACCCTCATTTACCTGGATTGAGAGTGGAAAACTATTTATGAAAAAACAACCTCAGTTCACCCAACCGGGATTCAAACCCCAATTTCCCTGTCATCGGTAATGTATTATAAATAAAGAGTAACGCTTTAGACCATTAGGCCACCGAAGAAGGTAACCTAATGTTACTAACGTCTTAATCTGAGGAGTGAAAATGTGTAAGACAATTTATAGAACGTGTGTTCGCATTATTAGAGTAGAAAGGTGTTGGGAAAACTGAAAATTGATAGGTGCAGCCAGCTTATATTCTAGTCTTGAATTCTCCATTATATTGCGAGCCTGACATTTTAAATGGTTTAACCAGTGATGTTGGTTCCACTATTGTGGATCCAAAAATAAAAAAATACAGTTTTTTTAAATGTTTTTCTATAATATGTCATCATCAAATATGTCTAGACCACTAAATAATAATATGATAGATTAAATAAAAAACTGTCTCAGTTTATTATGTCAATAATCATAAATATAATTGCATTAATTTAACACCCCCCCCCCCAATACTACCCGTTTTATTTTAAAAGGTGTGATAACCCCTTTCGTCCCCATAAAGATAAAAAAGGGAGGACGTCTTAGCGCCAGTTGTGAACGTGATCAGAAATCAAAAACCAATTTAAGCTTCCTGTTAACTACGTCACCTACAAAATTCCAAGATGCAGAGCTATAAATTCATATAAATAATTGTATTTCTAAAAAGAAGATTCTCATATTTATTTTAATATGCTGGAACACTCTCTTATTACACACACAAAAAACACATATAGAAGATATCTCTATACATTTGTAAATCTTGTGTAGTCTTGCACTAAAATGAACAAAACAAAACTTGGTTTATACTGTAGAGGGTAGTTCTTCAAACAAGGCACGTAGATAAAGACTCAAAAATAATAAGACCAAAAGTAATGTAGATGTTCTCTTTTTTTTCCTAAACACACTTGAAGACCGTACCAGAATAATTAATGGAGGCGGAAAGGTTTAGGCTATAGGTCTTATGGGAGACTTTCAAGAAATAACAACCCCTTGCAAACATTTGTTATTATCTCGCTTTGCTAGCCAAAACACTACTCAAGCAAAATTCCCTTATAAAATACGGAGTGCAAGCAAATAAATTGTTAAGTCTGAAGGGTGGAAATTAGAATGATATACTTACGCTACACTGCGCTTTGATTTAAATTACCTCTAAATATAAGGAAGTAAATGGTGTTGGTACGTTTACGACAAACCATTTAGTCTCTAATCTATATGCTATAATTCCCGATTCAAGTCACTTATTGGAACTAGCGCTTGACTAATTTTTGTGAAAAAAAAAGAATCCACATGCACTTTAAATATCCTGCATCGGTGGACATGTGGGCAGAGTAGTTGAGTTTATCTGAGATCTAGTGAAGGGGAGGTTAGGGTTGTAATCCCTGCTAAGGGTAACGAGGCTAGTTTTTTTCCGAGAAACTTTCTCAATTTACATTAACATATATTCTAATACAATGATTTAAAAGTCTACCTTGCTCAAGTCTACGCCAGTAGTGTAGTTACATTTAGATATCTCGAAATTGGTTAACACACATGATTCAATTTTTTTTTAATCGGTGAAAATTAACCATATTTGAAGTAATATTCGAAAAAATAATATATAATAAAATATTTTAGAATTTTGGAGTAGAAATAGTTTAGAAGCAAATTGATAGTTCATTTTAAACTCGTTTTAGTAGTTAAGCATCCTATTCCAGTTTTAACTATGCGGGTTTAGTCTTAGGAAAAGGTTATACATACATTTATTTTTATAGAGTTTTATTATTATATCATTATTGGCAAATATAAAAATATAAGAACTTTATAAAAATGTTAAATATATTAGGGATGTAGTCTTATGTTAATCTAGTTTGTAAATTATTATATACCTGCTTCAGTGAGCACATGTTCTAAGAAGTCACTCTTGTGTCTCGTGATTGTCGATGAATCCTGGTTGGTTGCACTGAGGGTGGTTTTCAAAATACTTGTTTTCCACTCTCCCTTATTACAAATGCAGGTACAGTTAATTTAATTCAACTTTCTTAATAAATAGCTCATTAACGCAATTAACGCATATTCGTATATTATTATTAGCACCGCGTCTTACTACCCGTTCGGATTGTACGCACTTACGCTAATGTGTAATGGTAGGGTGATTGTGAGATGAAATGGAGGACCTACAGTTTAACGTGGAATCCGAACCGCGGTGGAGGCCTGGCATTCCCCACATTCACAAGATTTCTTGTCAGAGGTGAAAGAAGGATTTGGTAATCAGATAAATCTGTGCCGAGACCGAGGATTGTACCCCGGACCCCAGCACAGAAGTCGGTCACCTTACCCCTAGTCCACCAGGTCACCAAATCATATTTGTATAACTTGAACAGGTAGTAAGAGGCGATGCTAAAAAAAATTATTGCGACAATCTGTTTAGGAAATGTACACTACGGTAAATACATTTATTAATAATTTATTTCGTAATATATAGACATTGTACATCAAACACAAAATTAGAATATAAACCATGCTATTTCAAATGAAGAGATTTGCACCGCAAATGATCATTTCGCAACAAATGCCAGCCATAGACATTGCTCAAACTCGATATGTGTTTCTGTACCTGTGTCATGAGAGACAGCAGTGGGCGATAACAGTTTCTGAATTGACAACAAAAGGTATCGTCACTTTCTAAAGGGACAGGTTT
Source organism: Timema douglasi (assembly GCA_901482245.1). Classification (NCBI taxonomy): domain Eukaryota; kingdom Metazoa; phylum Arthropoda; class Insecta; order Phasmatodea; family Timematidae; genus Timema; species Timema douglasi. The sequence continues at coordinate 36,311 of CABEEJ010001916.1, forward strand.
AGGTAGTATAAAGATAAGTTCGTATAGTAAACACTTCCGCTAAGCAAGATATATCGAGAGGCTATTGTTTGCTATTTTCCGCAGGTAGATATAAAATGTACTCATCTATTTTCATAGGTAAGTCCCTGCCTATCTACATCCCTTCATAATTAAAGTAATGTTAAAGTTACCACCTTTTCTTTAGCACCACATCTTACCACCCATTCGGGTTTCCCGCTCATGTACTATTTACGCTAATGATTTTATGGATTAGGAAGGTTATATTTCATAAAAAAGTACCCGCATATGTGTGGAGGGAAAGTGGGAGAAAAACACCCTCAATACACCCGAACGATATTTAAACCTCAATTTCCCCGTCATAGGCAGTCTATTCTACTGCGAGAGTAGTTCGTTAGACCATGCGGATACCAAAGCGAGTTCGCCACTTTTAATATTTATTATTAATAGACATATCTTTCTTATATATAAAATTCTCGTGTCACAATGTTCGTTCCCGTACTCCTCTGAAACGGCTTGACCGATTCTCATGAAATTTTGTGAGAATATTGAGTAGGTCTGAGAATCGGCCAACATCTATTTTTCATACCCCTTAGTGATAAGGGTTGTCCACCCTTAACATTTTTCTATAATTTTTAGACATTTTTTTAATATCTTTATTTTTTTTTTATGTCGCATTAAAAAATACATACAACCCTAAATTTTTACCCTTTTATCACCAACCCCTATTTTTTAATAGCCATTTTAGTAATTTAATCATTTTTCATCCCCGGTCGATAACTGATCAATCGTCATGTGCCAATTCAATTCAAACGTATTCAGTTTCCGATTAGATTGGCATTTGCAATGACTATCAACAAATCCCAAGGTCAAACGATGTCTATTTGTGGCTTAGATTTGAGAACACCATGTTTTTCACACGGACAATTATACGTGGCATGCTCTCGAGTGGGTAAACCATCCAGTTTGTTTGTGTTAGCTAAAGATGGACTAACAAAAAATATTGTTCACGCTATGGCATTAAGAGATTGATATTGTTTGTTAGTGTTACTGTCGTAATTGATTAATTAATGATATATAATTTTAAGGAATAAATTATAATAACTTAAAAATAATGTTTGCCTTTTGTTATTTTTATATTCCCTCATCGTTCACAGCGCTCCATGCCTATTTCACGCATATACCACATTCTTACACACTTACAATAAGTAAGCTATTTTTTGTCTACACTAGAAATTACTTAAAAATTATTTATATGGCAAAACAACGTTTGCCGGGTCAGCTAGTAGATATATATGTATATAATAGCACTATTAAAATTTTATCAAACCATGTTACAATATATATGTATTTATATACTAAAATAACTTTTCTAATAAAATTGGACTGTCACCAACCCATCAGTGGCTTAAGGTAGCTTAGATTTCGATTTTATTCAATGAGGATATCATAATTGACATTTTAAATCACATACATTATTTCAGAACACAACTTACAAACAAACTTAATATAATATAGCCTATTACGATGAATAGTGTAAAACAATTTCCAGTGCCGAGATATTTACTAAATGGATAGCATTATGATAACGTTTAAATTTTCCAAAAATCAACAAAATTATCGGGAAATGTAATAGGGTATATTGTATGTTTATCAAATCACTTTCCCAAACCATTCAAGGCTTTTTAAGAACTAACCTCTCTGCCGAATAAATGGAAAATTTGATACATACGAGTAACTACGCCCAAACAATAACAAGTATCGAAGTGTGGTTTTGTTCATTCTTGACTTGATATCATAAAAAATTAGGAGCAATAATATGGTTTTTAACCTTAAAACGATTATTTTTAAACGCTATATAACTTGTCTCAGTTACAATATTTTCTAGTGGACGCTACATTAAACCACATTAAGATACGACACCTGGTTTGAGCAGTATAAGCCATTTAATTTAGGTGCAAACTGTGGGGTGAAAGTGGAGTATTAAGAAGAAAAAAAATTCTAAATGTCACGTATGTCAATGTCAATTATGGTTTTTCAATGGTGTTTTTTTAATGTAAGTTGTATTGTTTTATATTAATTATTTATTTATGAACATTTAAACATTTTAAAATTCAAATACAAATTCAGTTATAAGCTTGGATTTGTGTTGTTTAACCTGTTCTATGAGAATATAATATTAAAATTATATCAAAATTAAATTACAATTTAAAAACATGATAGCATTTATTAGTGGCAAATATGTATATTTTATTATTTACATTGAAAAATGACCAATGGGCAAGGGAATCGAACTCGGGACCTTTGTATAAGTATGCCAATGTTCTAACCACTGAGCTATCGTGGAATCTTCTCCGCGAGCTACCAGGTAATGCAGCCAAATTCGACTCGAGAGGGCTTTATCCTGCCAACTGTACAGTGAAAATAGTACGAATGCGCATGATGGATTTAATAGGAAAGCCATTATGTTTGCTAATTACGGTTATAACGACATCTAAATATCATATTCATTAAATTGAAAAATGACAACTGGACACGGGAGTTTTAACCCTGGTCATGGGACGATTCCTAAATAACTCAATGGTATTAGCATTATCGTACTAAGTCAAAGGTCCAGGGTTCAATTTTATTGTACAATTGTTATTTTTCAATTCCAAGAATATGATATTTAAATGCGGCTATAGCCGTAATTATAAAATTTAATAGCTTTGCTATTTAATACATCAAATTTATATTTGCACAGTGTGGCACTTTGGAAAGGGCATCTTACTTGCCTTATGGCAGTAGGAACTCGAAAGAGCACTTACAAAAGTACTCTAACTACCCCTATTTGAGATAACTTTTTCCAGTCCACCTCATTACACACTATCTCTTTAAGGTCCATTCTAATGTTATCCTCCAATCTGCGTCTAGGTATTCCAAATTGTCTATTCTCATTGGATATACCAGTCAATACTCTAAGCACTGCTCAAGAATCTCCTATTGGCGCTGCATGTACTGCCCACCTTAATCTGCGAGATTTGACTATTCTAACGATGTACAGTGTAAGTTACACATAATTATGTAGCCTCTTCCACTCCCCACTATCTTCATCCCTTTTTGTAACCAAATACCTTCGCAAGCTAATTATTTTTTAACACCCTAATTTATTTTTATAAGTCAAAATACTGTGTTTCACAAATATATTAAACAGACCAATGAGAACCATAGAGAATCATAAAAACAAAGTCTTATAAGCTAATCATGTATTACCGTTAATATAGTTAAGATTGAGGGATAAGTTTAGTTTAGCCTCGATTTAGAAACAGTAGAAAAAAAAAGTCAGCTTATATTATGTAACTATTTTAATTAGCTAACTCGAAAAATGTCTTAATTGATAGCATGATTGAATTATTTAGCGACATGATTATGGTTTTTCCTTACCGAAAGCTTTAATTTTCTGTCTTAAATCCATACAAAGTTACTTTTAGGATCAATAACAAATTATAGCAATTTTAAATAAGGTTGCGATATAATTACTTAACTCACCGTTGATAACCTTTGAAGATAAATATTTCTAGGCAGATTAAAAATTTTACTCACAGTTCCTACAGAAAAGTTTTAAGCCTCAAAGCCGATCTCAGTTACTCTCTTTTTTGTTAGTTTACAGAGGTTATTTAAAGGTTTTTAAGACTACCCACAACACGTCCCCACCCATCAACTTTTCAGTGACAAGATTTGAGGGTGTGACAACCTTCTGAAGTAGTAGGAAGGAAATGTTTGCACACTTGGAGGGAAGGGAATTGCTTAAAAAAAACACACAAGAAGGCCTCTCTCAATAAACCTCTTGAATGAGGAATACAAGGGGGAAAAAAATTTCAAAATGAATCTTTAGAAAACCTTTAAAAAAGGAAATGTTCACGATGAATAAATAGTAAAAGGAATGCGAAGTTTAGTTTTACAAAAATGTATGTGACAAAAAATTAAGTTTATTTACAATCTGAGAATGAGGGAGAACCAAAATATGCTCACAGCTTTATAAATGTATAAATGTATAAATTAAACTACAGCTAGAAACCTTATTCTCATCATTTTTATAACCAAAAAACTTTTTTGGCCAAAATAAATAATACATATTATTTAATTAGATATGTTTTAAGATGGGTAGCAAAGCTATTATCTTTGTTAGTGGTGGCTATAGCCGCATCTTGATATCATATTTTTAGGGAGAAATTGATACCTGGATACAGAAATAGAACCCGGGACTTTTGGATTAGTACTCCTTGATCAAGGCTGCAGCAAGCCAGTAATTTTGAGGGGGGATTTGGTGGGCACATCCCCCCCAATTTCGTACGGTTAGAAAGAAATTCTAAATGATAAACAGTTCTAGAAGCTATCTGAATTATTATTTATGATAACACAGCCACTCAAATGCCGAAGGTTAGGAAAAATTCTAAATATTAAACACCTATAGAAGCTTTATGAAGTGTTTTTTATGGCAACATAACCCCCTATCTGTCAGAGGCGAGGATGAATTATAAATATTAAACACCTCTAAAAGATCTCTAATTTGTTTTTATGACAACGTACCTACCTAACTACCGGAGGTTAGTAAAAATCTATATATTTAAACACCTATAGAAGATCTCAAATTTTGTTATGGCCAAATAACAGAATAGCTGCTAAAGGCTAGAAAAAATTCTTAATATTAAATACCTCTAGAAGCTATCTGAAGTATATTTTATTGTAACATAACCCCATAATTGCCGAAGGATAGGAGAAATTATATATATTAAACCTCTCTAAAGTGTTTTATGGCAACATAGCACCATAAATGCCGAAGGCTAGATAAAAATCTGAAAATAAAACACCCCAAAAGTTCTCTGAAGTGTTATTTTATGTCAATATAACCCTTATCCCCTAACTGCCGAAGGCTAGGAAAAATTCTTAATATTAAACACCTCTAGAAGCTATCTCAAGTGCTTTGTACCATAACACTGCACCTTAATTTGTACTTGTATCTTAATTTTTATATTGTTTGACTCATAAATAAAGCCATATATATTTGGTTCATAGCATTTAGTGGAGGGAGGGGGGGGGGTGAACCCCCAAAAAACCCTGACTACGGCCTTGTGAATTGTCGACTCGTACAATTATAATTTTACTGTTGGCAGCAAAAAATCCAACTATTAATTCGAAGGTGGCTTCGTTAGATCTTGATCTTAGTTATTATTATTATTATTATTATTATTATTAGCACCGCGTCTTACTACCCGTTCGGGTTATACGCACTTACGTTAATGTGTAATGGTAGGGTGATTGTGAGATGAAATGAAGGACCTACAGTTTAATGTGGAATCCGAACCACGGTGGAGGCCTGACATTCCTCACATTCACAAGATGTCTTGTCAGAGATGAAGGAAGGGTTTGTTATCCAGATAAATTTGTGCCGGGACCGAGGATTGAACCCCAGCCGCCAGCACAGAAGTCTGACACCTTACCCTTAGACCACCAGGTCACCTTGATCTTAATTGATCACACATTAGTAGCCGACGATTTCTACACCTCCACCACAGACCTTGCCTTAAAATAATGAGTGAATGATGACCCTGGACACGGAGCGATTCCTGGATAACTCAGGTGAGAGCATTGGCGTATTAAGACAAAAGTCTCGGGTTCCATTCTGTGTCCAGGTGTCATTTTTAAATATAAAGAAAATATATTTTTTGTTTATTTGTCCACGCATTGTAGTATCAACCGGCTTTTAAAAGTTTCAATACCTGAACAACTGTATATTTAGTAATATTTACTTCTTACTAAAAATAAACCCGCCTCGGTGGCGTAGTTGGCTAACGCGCTTGTCGTGTTGAGCTCGACTACTGAGGACGGGGAGATCGAGGTTCGAATCTCGATAGGGTGAACTGGGGGTGGTTTTTCCTAAATGGTTTTCCACTCTCCCTCCACGCAAATGCGGGTTCACTTCCTTTAATTCAACCTTCCCAATTCCTAATCCATTAGAGTAATTAGTACTTAACGCGTATAACCCGAACGGGTAGTAAGACGCGGTGCTAAAAAAAATACTAAAAATAACTATTACTATTATTATTAGCATCGTGTCTTACTACCCGTTCGGGTTATACGCACTTACGCTCATGTGTAACGCTAGGGTGATTGTGAGATGAGATGGAGGACCTACAGTTTAACGTGGAATCCAAACCACGGTGGAGGCCTGGTATTCCCCACATTCACAAGTTGTGATTAATACACGTCTTGTCAGAGGGGAAGGAAGAGTTTGGCAATTAGATAAATCTGTGCCGGACCAAAGAATTGAACGCCAGACCCCCAGCACAGAAGTCCAACATCTTACCCCTAGACCGACAGGTCACCCCAAAAAAATAATTTTTAAACGACTAAAGGACAATGTGGTTTTTTAGTAGTGATGGCTAGAAATACCTATGACAAAAGCCCTTAGAACCTGCACAGTACCCTCGCAAGGTCCGATAACATCACCCCCATGAAGAATTAAAAAGATTGTTATCAAAAAGGGTGGACGAAATTGGAGGGGGGCCATACGATACGAGGGCTATTGAAATAAACTAACCCCTACTATACGTAACACGTGGCTTGTTAGAGGATTTATAATTCACAGCGAACAACGGGGACAGATATAATGAAACAACTTTTAACTGTTGCTGTGCATGCAATGTCAGTCATTAAATTGTTGTAAGCTACTCCAACGTATTTTTCTGCCACCATACCTTTTTATAATAATTTTTTTACAACCTTGAGTTTGAGTGTAATTTATGATAGGTGAATAATATAGGGGTGCGATAATTTATATTTTTTGGATGTGTCCTTTTTTTTCTAAGTAAAACAGGCTGTTTGGAGTATTACTAACATTATCATTAGCATAATATTTATTTTAAATAAGCAGAAATAAAATCATAATGGTGGTCATTATAAAAAAATAGCTTGATACGATAATTATAGAAAATAATGTGATAAAACAAAAACATGTCCGGTTTTAAAATGGTGAACGAATGTGTATGATTTTGTTTTTTACTTTCGTGAAGAGAAAGTATTGTAATCGTGAATTTTTATTTATTTGAAATTACGATTTATCATTACGTTTTATGTGACTCCTGATTAAAAATAATAATATTACAGTATTGGCTGTCCCTATGACTGTCTGGTTGGCTGTCTGCTTGTCCTTGAAAACTAAACTGAAACTGTTTGATTAATTTTCTTTAAATTGATATTAAGATGTTTTAGGTCTATACCTCAGTACTTTGGTTGTTTTTTATTTACCTTAGTCCTCAAATTAATGTTAGTTTAGTGATAAGTGAGTTTCTGAAATTCAAATTGTTCTAAAATGTATTTTATATTTTGTTTAAAATGTATATTTATTATCTAGCAAGTGTTTGACTTGATAAATAACACAGTACATTTGTTATTAGGATAGGCATTCATTTAAGGCTATTTTACTGTTGAGTGAATCTTGAAATGGGCTAAACTATTTTGTTTAAAATGTATATTGGGGGATTGTTTCAGGACAAGTAATACTTTACACAGTTTTTCCCGGAAAATATTCCTTTATTGATAGTTTTTTTTTATTATTATTTAAAAATGGCACTAACTATTTGGTTAAAATGGCTGTCGTTAATTGTTTTATAATTTAAAAATAACTTATTTGTGTTATACATTTTTTTTAAAAGTAGTTTAGTGCATACTGTTTTTAACTTGTACTTTTTAAAAATAGAATGAACGATTTTGTTTTAAATTGGTAACTGGGGACTATTTTATATTATATATATATATTTATGTAAGTTTGTTTTGGTATAATTTAGTTTGAATTTAGGCTATTTATTAAAATTGTAGATAATTTGAAATTATTCAAAAATAGTCTTTAAAATTTATCTAAAACGGGTAGCTTGGGATCCTTTTTCGTGAGTCTAAATATATAAATGAAAAATAGACATAATATCTTTTTTATCTAAATACATACACATAACAAAGATTTTAGGAAAAAAATTGACGAAACAGTTTTTAGAAAAACGTTAATTTTATTTTTTAAATTACCTTTTAAAATACCCTAATAATATTATTTATTAGTTACTTAAGGGAATTTTACCAAAAACTTATTTTAGAACATTTTGTTCTAAGCAATAATACACAATATAAAAAGGTGTATATGTTTGTGTTCTACCATTTATTTTGAAAATTATGATATATATTGAAAAATTATTTAAACAACCAAGATGTATTTTTGTTTTTTGTCAGCGCAACTCACTACAAAATATCTGACTTAAATATATCGGTTTTTCTTTGAATGATTGAAGTATGTTCAGTAGAAACTCTTTCCTGTATGTACATATTTATTCAAATTAGCTATTAATTTAAGCAATCCTAAGATAGGATTGTCTTAAACTCACATGTTTCTTTGATTCTGACTAGAAAGAATAACCTCCATACACGTGTTACAATGTTTCAATCAAAGAAAGTGTTTGATAATAAAGTTTAATACACGTTGTAGGTTTTAAACTTCTGTGACTTTTACAGGTTTTCCCAGCCCAAAAAAAGTTTATCTTTCCAGAAATATCACGCAAAGCAGTAAGTACCAAATAAGAAAAACCTCATTACTTTCCATTAAGTTCTTAGAAAAATAATTATAAATAAAAAATAAATAAATGTGTTCTTAGAAAAATTACATGAATTAGAGATAAATATTATTGGTTTACAATTTGTGATATTCTTTCACAGCCTATTCATATAATGGTTTGGAAAATTTCAGATAGTTACATACATACATACATACATACAAAATTATATCGTAATACTTATTATATTGTATTACATCTGATACAGGATATTGATATACTTATTTGAGCGTGTTGTTCTACAATATAGTTAAGTGCCCGTTAAGAAATGAATAAAAAGTATAATGATTTAATATTATAATATAAATATAAAATGTTGAGTAGATAATATTTTTATTAACTATTTTGGACAAATAGACATTATAAATAAACCAATCAAAGTGTAGACAAAATAAAATGTAATTTAATATGGGTTGAACAATTTCAAACGTTTAAATTAAAATGGCAATGAATATAATATTGTCTTGGTTAATAATGTGTACTATTTATATTTAGAGTTCAGGCTCAAAATTGGAATTTGTAATCTAGGCCAAAAACGAAATTTAATCAATTATATTGCGGTCACGTGTTATAAAACCTCAGAACGGCAACAGACTGGATTTCCGGTGATGGGAAAAAAAAAAAGTTTTGAATCACATCTGAGTGCACGAGAAATGGTATTCCTAAATTGATTTATCACTTAAGTTTTCCAATCCACCATCCAAGCTATTGTGTGCTTATAGCACATGAAACTATCCCCAACCATATCTTTATGAATAAAATCATGAATAATGATTACTTTAGATATTAATTACAAAATTAATACTTTGACTCAGTGTTAAGACTATTGTCTTAGTACAAAAATAACTGTATATTACAGTTTTCTCACAAAATCTATTATTTTGCAGACATTTTAGAGAGTAGTATAGAAGAACTAAATTGAATTTGTCATAAAATTGACTATTGTGATGAATTGCCATTAATTTTATTTTTTCTTGAAGGCTTTAGAGATTAGTGTTTGAATTCAAATTAATGTTTATGAGCTTGAGCCGTATTGAGGGAATAAAAACTTCCAACTTTTCAGATGTAGTTACAGCAATCATCATTTGAAAAATAGCTTGTAGTCAATTTAAAGATTTTATTTTAAGGTGTTTCTGTTATAGCTACCAATAAAGTGTATTCATTGACGTTAACCTCTTGTTCCCAATATTTGTTTCATCAAAAATACCTTGTGATGTATTCGTAACAAAGTGATGAGTTTTTCAGATAACTTTTCCTTTTGTGTAAAGGCTTGCTTGCTCTTTAAACCATGAAAAGTAATGTCTTGAATTCAAAAACTTTCCGGATGGTTTTTTTATTTTTAGATACTAGAAAAACATCACTTTGTTTCAAAAAAATTTCTTGTTTTTTTATATGTGTGACAACCCTTCGATCGTATTTTAAATGTATTTTTTTATTGTTGACTAAAAGGTTTTAGTTAAAAAAGCTTAGGTATCCGGGTATTACTACATATTCTCGATATTTTCATACATTTACTCTAATAGGATAGCGTCGTCTTCGGTAGTATTAAGGTAAAGTGCCCACCTCAGGACCGTATGTTCAAACCCAGCCGTGGTCATCTTATTTTTACTATTCAATTAAAGTCTTTAACACAACTTCCTTCTTAGGGGGAGTGAAGCCATTGGTCCTATGTCGATTGTGCCATGTAAAATAACCCTGGAAGGTATTAGAAAATATCTTTCCCGGAAAAATTCGTAGGTTCTTTCAAGCTCTCACATAAAAATCATCAAGTGCAAATATAATCAGTCGGTTTAGAAAGTGAAGCAATAACTCAAATAAATACATAAAATAATAGGATATGGATATAGAAGGTATATTTAGAGGCAAATTTACACGTATTTGAATGGAAGAATTGTTGTAAACCATTAAGAAAACTTTATATATATCCAACTGGGATTCGAAAACCTCAGATTGTCGTCACCGTAAAATTACAATGGAACTGTATTACAAACTTGCAACAACAAAATATCAATTAATAATCTTGTTTGAAAGAGGCGTCGCCAATCCCACTTGCAATGGTTTGGGCATTAAAAATAAGGTTTTCGATATATTTGGCAACTTGCCAACACCTCAACATGTTCTGGGGATGACGTTAAAGTAGTTTAGTTATGGTTGAAGAAAGTGTGTTGAGGTTCAGGGGGGAAAGGAAGACGATAAAAAGTAGAATAACGTTTGGTAAAATGAAAATAAAAAAAATTACCGATTGATATGGGTAAATAAGTTAAGACAAGGAATACTTCACTTCAGTCACTCATGGTATGGAGTTCAAACTTATATTTATTATCTTATAAATATCTACGCATTATTTATTTTGAGTTAGATAATGTATTCTAATGGTTTTATCCCTCTTACTAAACACTATTTTCCAAAATAGTTCTAAAATTATTGCTTTATTTCCTTTTTAACATTTTAATTTTTCTCTTTGAACTATTCACTTATTAGACTACCCTCCCTCATATACCAGATCAAACAATTGAACGCGTCACCATTGTGTTGCTTTGTGGGAAATATATTCCACTAGCTTTTGTTAACACCTTCTTATTGGAAGCGTATTCGTACGAGATTCTATTGCGCAATTTACCCTTTGTCGACAAAGGTTAGCTGAAAAAAGGGGGTTGGGTGGTTTATATTATACCTAAAACATTTTATATTGCTATGTGCGGGTATATAATCCTTATATTATACATATATATAATAATAATTAGGGATAATCAATGTGGATTTCAAAGATTTAAATCAGCAATGGATAAGATTTTTACTTTAGGGCAATTATTATACACAAAAAAAAAGTGTGAATATAACATGACGGTTCATCAGTTATACAGATATTCAACTATTCAATTAAAATAAATAATTTATAATAAATTGTAGGATACCCAAAAAACTTGTCAAGTTGATTGAGGTATTTAGAATATGCTATTACAGTAATGAAAGAAATTAGGTAAGGGTTGACATTAAATGTTACAATACAGCTATTAGGGTACTCAGATAATCTAGCTGCGTTGGGTGATAGTAATGAATCTATTGAGAGAAATGAATACATTTTATTAGAGGTTAGTAAGGAAATAAAATTAGAAATAAACGCCGAAAAGAGTAAGAATGATCTTGATCACATACATAACAAAGATAGGGTCAATATTTTTTTTAGTTTTAAATACTCTAAATCCATATTATAATTTATCACCATAAGCAATCACGATTTTCTATAATGATTATCCTTTTTTCTGGTGTAGTGTTGGCAACATTGTCGTGTGCGTGCACGGTAGATAAGGTCTTTAAAGTGTTTTGACTAGCTTCCCCCCACCCCCGGCCCCTTATCAAAAACCTTCGAGAATCGAGCCATTCGATCTTATCCAAACTGGAACGTTTGTGACCTTCATGAGTCCAGTTACTATTCAGTCGAGAGGAGTAGTACGTAACCAAGCAGTTTGGAACTGTCTTTATATTGATTGGTAATAATTAGGAAGTGATGATTTAAAATACTTTATAAAGATAAGCTGTATAACCTTTGTGTCACTATGTATAGAATATAGATATTTATATAATTATATTATTAAATGCATATTAGCTTATTTAAAGTTTAACTAAACATAATATAAGTGTTATTTTATTTATAAGATTTATTTAAAGTTAAATACGTCGCAATATAGTCGAGAAATTGTGATCAGAATGGTATAATATAAGGCTTGGATAGGACGAAGCATATTTAATTTAATAAGTTTTCAAACGCAAATTCTAAGTTAAAATTTACTAAAAATATTATTGAGTATGTGGTTAAGCGAGAAATTTTTAAAGCACGAGAATCAACATTTCCCCAAGAATGCAATTTCTGTCAATGCTACGTCAGATATACGTATGTATTCTTAGTTTAACCTGAATAATTGATAGCATATCTATGTACTATGTTGATTTGTTTAAACTACCTATATATGTATAGACATATATTTGTAAATAATTGTTAGCATATCCATATACTATGCTGATTTGATTAAACTACCTATATATGTAGACATATATTTGTAAATATATTTCATCACAATTTTGATTTTGTGAACACTCTAGTTTTTAAATCACCAGTTGCCACTGAAATATACAATAAAAATAATTGCATCGGTTGTTCTCTATGGGTTTGAAACGTGGTCTCTTACCTTATATGGCGAAAAAAATTATTTTAGGGTGTTCGAAAACCAAGTTCTTAGGAATATATTTTGTCCAAAAAGGGATATGGCTACTGGGGAGTGGAGAAGGTTACATAATAATGAGCTACACTCCATGTACTCATCACAATACAGTGTTAGGATAATAAAGTCTCTTAGATTACGGTGAGCAGCACATGTATTTCGAATGGGAGATTAGAACCTTTTCCAGGATACAGATTTGCAAACCCAATGGAAAGAGACCTTTGGAAAGACCTAGACATAAATGGGAGAATAACGTTAGAATGGTCCTGAATTAAATAGGATGTAATGAGGTGGACTGGATAGAGCTAACTCAAATAGGGATAGGTGGCATCCTTTTGTAAATTCACCCTTAGTGTATCTGCAGGAGGTCAAACTCAACCTTCTCTCTACCAGTGATACATTTCATGGTCAGTTATAAAGTAAAAGGCTTGATCACTGATAGCTACTTCAAATTCAAAATTTTAGAAAATTTAACAGTTTTAACTTAGATTACATTAAATACATGTATTTCCTTACTATATTAAAATTATCATTAATTTATAAAAAAGAATAATATATTTCTATATATACAAATATGTATACATATTTATATAATACATCCTATATATATATATAGTTTGGGTGACCTGGTGGTCTAGGGGTAAGGTGTCAGACTTTTGTGCTGGCGGCCGGGGTTCAATCCTCGGTCCCGGCACAGATTTATCATTCCTTCACCTCTGACAATACATCTTGTGAATGTGGGAAATGCCAGGCCTCCACCGTGGTTCGGATTCCACGTTAAACTGTAGGTCTTCCATTTCATCTCCCAATCACCCTACCATTATACATTAGCGTAAGTTATTTATATGTGTGTGTGTTTTGTGAAATATTGAAATAATTTAAATTGGTTTAGTACGCTTGCTTATTTAAAGGTATTGTAAAAAATTGTCATGTTAATCCAAACTTATAACTAGGATGTTTTCATTATATTTTACACACAACCAGACTGTACAAAGCACCTCTAGACAGAACAAACCTAAATAAAAATGTTGTGAAAGCTTCTATGAATTAATGCGTCTTGAATGATCGTGTGTAGATTATTTAATTATCAGGGAATAAATGGAATATCAACGTGATCAAATGTTTTTCAAATTAATCTTTCTAATTTCTCATATAAAGAGAAAGAATTTTAATCCTGGAAAAAAACGATCTCGAGACTTTGGTGAATCTTTACGTTTTAGGTAGAGAGGAACTCAAAAAAGTGGGTTTTAAAATTCTGTTTATTCCTATGTCTCTCCGTATCTCTGTCCCTGTTCACGGATTCTAAAAATTTTGCTGAATCTTGCGAATACTTGATATTTAGATCTAATAGTATAGGATTATTTAATAGGATTTTTTTAACCTAAACATCAAATTAAGGGTATATTTTTAATGAATGAGTATCTGGGAATAGTTTTTTATGATACGTATGAATGCATTTTTATTCTTACAATTTAAAAATTATTTTATAGTAGTTTACAAACTTATTTAAAAAATGAAATAGGCCTTAGTTTAAAATATTTGAAAAATTTGTCTTAAAATGTATATTACATATATACTATTAATCGTGATAAATAAGATGGCGTGTTTGTTCCTAAGAAAATATTTTACCCAAGCGTAGTTTACTGAAAATATATTTTCGAAAATTTTCCTCAAATCTATAGTACACAATATGAGAAATTTTGTGCGATTATAGTGTACCATTTAATTTAAATGAAACTACACAGAAAAGTACTAAAATTCATAGATGTTTAATATTTGTTTTAATTATTTAATTATCAATCAATTACCTTATGTTTATTTATTATCTTATGTAATAATTAGAACATGATTATGTTATGTTTTGTTTTTAAATTCCTTATTTTTATTTCCAATAAAAATTCTAAGTATTCTCTGTCTTGGCTAGTCAGTCTTGAACACTAGATTTTAGGAGTGAGTTTTGGCCTTTCTTTCTGATTTTTGTAATTAGTTTGGTTGCTATCCTTCTAGTAAGATTGTTTTTAAAGTTCTTTCGTTTAGCTCTTCTTGGTGATATTTACAAGCCTTAATTCATAATAAGTATTAAGTGTTTATTTTAATGGTCTACTCTAGGGACATAGTCAAGATTCAGTGGTGACCCAATCTCTCTTTTAACCTGCCGGCTTGTTATTCGCGTTTTGGGAGAATGGTTGATTTCCAGGACTAAATGATAATTATTGTCCTAAGTTTTGTCTGATTTCTTTTCAAGATTACAAAGTTGAGCTTGAAAGAATTTTCTTTTAAATCTATATTTTTTTATCACCGCGTCTAATTACCTATTTAGGATGTATGCATATGTGTAGGCTATATTCGTATAATGTGGTAGAAATAAAAAAATAAGGAAGCTATTTAGAAGTAATACACCCACATTTTAAAGGAAGGAGACTGGGATATAATTTTGCAACAAACTACTCTCAACACATTTGAAGCCAGGATTTCAACCCCTACTAGTTCAACCCCTATACATTGTCAAACCTAATTTAAACAATTTATTTGTCACAGTCCAATCCTTAATAACGTGTCATGACTTTTTTTTTTATCAAATATATACAAAATTAAGAGATGTAGTGTTTACAAAACAAATATAATTTATTTATATTTTAATTTAACGAAATAAACTAATATCAAAATGTAACTATATCGTTTCAAAATGTGTAAGCTTTTAGAAACTAGATCAAACACATTTAGGGCTGCTCTTATGACTCCTGGACCAATATTAATCTGGCCGTTAAATATTGTTATTTGGTCGATAAGTTAAAAGTGTGCCTCTTATGACCACCAGATAGCATTTATCTGTCAGACAAAATGTATTTATCCATCACATTTTTATCGAGAGATTTAAGTACCTGATATCGTTTATCTGAAAGTTAAAATTGACGTTGCTATAGTGACGCGCTATTTTTCATGAGGTTTCACCTATCATAATCTGTTTTTAGGGTAAAATCTTGGCTCACGTGTTTAATAAGCACAGGACCAGGTTCTAACTATATAAAGTTAAAACATTTAATTCGCACTTTTATATATTATTATTATTATTATTATTAGCACCGCGTCTTTCTACCCGTTCGGGTTATACGCACACTTTTATATAAACAAATACGCTATTTGTAGAGTTATAGTTATATGAGAACAAATTATTTAAATGTGAGTACATTAAATGAAATTTTGTAAACGTTGTACCAAATTATTGCCCACATTTTGGAGGACACCGAAATTATTACTTTCAAGACAACTTGGCGTCTGCGCCCACGTCCCGCCAACTGTTTCCTCGCACTCGTTTAGCCGCCATTATTTAACAAATGTTGAACGTTCTCGCCACTAACAAGGTTGTAGCGGTAGCATCAGGATTTGTACGCATGCGCGCATCAGTAAAAACAGTACCAACTTTGAACTTTCTGCATAAAATATATATATTTATCCTACACATAGCTATGCGGCATATAAATTCAGTTCATAATACGCGTTATATATGAAAGTGGCTAATAACCTTTATCTGGTCGCTAACTTTAACCTCCCGATAACAGTATTCATCCGATAGTCACAAGACCGGCCCTTAGTAGTTTTGGACCTCCATCGCTGGAAGATAATTCAATAGAAGGATCCAGGAAACGCGCTTAACAGGACTTCTAGATCCGATCTGATATATTAGCTCGCAAAGACAAAACCGTTAGCTAAGTTCATACAACTATATACAAGCAACAAACGCGCGTCAACTTGTATCGAAACGAGGTAAATGTGTTTATGTTTTACTCTATACAAGTTTTCAACCCTCGCCTCCCTTTCCTTCACCCCTAAACTACCCCATAGTTCATGATAAATACGAAATGGGCGAAAAATAAATAACTCGGATTTCCAACCCGTTTAAAATCGGTGACACTTTCGATTTAACGCGAGCTTTATGAATACATAATGTAATTTGTAGACACAAGAGGTCTGCGTGGCATAACACGATATGTAGAGGTTCTCGCCCCCTTCCCCTCCTTCTATACTCCCATTCCGCTTAACCCCACAATAGCTCTTTCCATCAATAGGAAATTGCGCAAGGGAATTAATCTAGAGAAACAAGCCAGCAGCGTGTGCTAACATACTGTTGATTTAGTTGATGTTGATCGTGTCAACACACACGTGGAGGATAACCGTTTCTCCATTAGGCGTCCTTTATTATAACGATTATGTTGATCATATAGGCAGGCACCCACACTTACACCCACCCTTTCAAAAACACAACCTTCCCTTCTACAGAGCGTATCCAAACTTTTTTTTTTTTCAAACGATCTAATAATCCTAACCAGTACATTGTGAATTCCCACAAAAGTGTTTTGAACCACGTTGTTAGTATAGCTAACCCTGTTATAAATAACACCCCTTTCAAATACATTAATTTTAAAACTGGTAACCGCTTAGGAAAATTGATATTCTCTTTCAAATTAGAAACTATTGTATAGTTTTTTTAGGAAAAATATTTTACAGAACAAAAATATTTTCTTACACTCAAAAATTATATATTTTTTATTTAACACCGGGTCTTACTGACCGTTCGAGTTATACGGTTAAGTACTATTTACGCTAATGGGTTGGATTGGGAAGGTTGAATTTATGGAAAGTGAACCCACATATGTGTAGAGGGAGAGTGGAAAAATATTTAGGAAAAACCAACCCCAATTCACCCGCCATAGATTCGAATCTCGATCTCCCCGTCCTGGCAGTCTGGCTAAACACGAAACTAATATATATATATATATATATATATATATATTTAGCAACGCGTCTTACTACCCGTTCGGGTTATACGCTTAAGTACTAAATACGCTAATGGATTAGGATTTGGGAAAGTTGAATTTATAGGAAGTGAACCCGCATTTGCGTAGAGGGAGAGTGGAAACCCATTTAGGACCCCCCCCCCCCCC
>CABEEJ010001916.1:60964-104422 GCA_901482245.1 Timema douglasi
CCTCACTAAAATGCATTAACAATAGTTTCGGCTATTTGTTTCATTAATATATGCAATCCTGTACAATTATATATATAATTGTCAATTGGCCGCAAAATCGCCAACTACCGAGTCGCTGATGGCTGCGTTGTCTGATGGCTGTGATCTTAGATAATCACATGTTTATAAGCTGACGACTTCCACGTCTATCTCAGACTCTGCCTTAAACTATGAGTGAAGAATGACCATGGGCACGGGACGAATCCTGGATAGCTCAGTGGTAAGAGCAGTGGCGTACTAAGCCGAAGGTCCCGGGTTCGATTCCCGTGTCCAGGTGTCATTTTTCAATTTTCAGAATATTATACTAAGAAGATAAGTTTATCTCCTGCTGGGGTCTGTATCTCAGTAAACAAGTTCATAATTTGACTTATATTAAGAAGATGAGTTTAACTCCTGCTGGGGTGTGTATCTATTTGATCAATTTTACAACGTGACAAATCCATAAATTTTAGCAAGGCATCTGGACTTGACTTCTTGAGTCTTGCTGGGTATATTTTTTGCATACCACCCTAATTGTATATGTTATATTCGAGAAGTCGTATAAACCGAACGGATAGTAAGGCGCGGTGCTAATAAATTTAGAAGAAAGAGGCGTAATAGGATAGAATATGTGTATCCGCTTTTACAGAAAAGAGATGAACTAAAAGTATTTTTAACATCCGTATTATGATTTGAGGAAAGACGATTGTTAATCTTTTAATTTCTTACGCACGTATATAACATTATTTGATAAACTGTCATTATAGTTGCATCCCAACCTTTTTAAAAGTGAAACTAAAATTTCAACTGAGCGCGGGAACAAACAGTCCATGTCCGTTGCGTTAGAAGAACCAAATAAGTAACAATAGTCAGTAGTTGATTGGCGCCGTGTGCTCACGCAAAGCTATGAGAAAGGATGGGTGACTTTTAGGTTCACGTCCATCTTGTATGAAAGCATTTAAACTATAGGGCATCCACAGTAGAAGAGGTAGTATCTGCCAGATAGGAAAAGTTACCATCCATTCGCCAATAGATATGATCTGCAGGACCATATTAGGTTGATTTGTTATTTCTTTTTGCAGTCATAACATTCACACAAACCAATAATTTGTTTTTAATTACCATCCGTTTTTACAATATCAAAACACGGACTTATGAAAGTAAACGATTGTATATTTATTGTTTATGAAAGCGGCTTCATTGGTTCACTTATAAAATTCTTTTTAAACGAAAGCTTTTAAATTGTGAGGGTTTCTTCTGGAATCGTCATAGAAACTGACAAGGTTGTTGTTTATTACGCTATTCTTTTAAAAAGTTAACTATTGAAATTTATATTTTGTATGTCTTTATAATTTATATAAAACAATTTTTATTTTGGTGGTTAGTTATACCAAGACACAAGTGTGAATATAATACTTTTTAGTTTATCATTTCATTTACTATAATATCTCTTTGTGCTACAGCCTCAAAACATAAAACATATATTTTGTTCATTCAATAAGTAACGAAAACGACATTTATATAGTAATACTTAAGGGAGTATTATAAGACTCGTTTTATAACACATTTAATGATAACATAATATTAGTAAGCAAATAATTATTATTTAAAAATATGTTGACATAAGTCATCTTCAGTCAGTGTTTACAATAAAGAAACTTCTGCTATCCTTCCAACCATGGATGCCCTAGTATACCAACCTTTACTTTGAGCGGCCCCACTCGTGATGACGGAGGGTGTGACACTCGATTCGTGTGAAGAAGCCTTATAGTTGGATATTAATATTGGGTCAGCCCACGATAACTTTTTCTTTCCGATTTTCTTACTCTTCAAAGAAGAAAATCTTTCATTCTGACGAACGAAGGTAATCAAACTCTGCAGCCAATCTGACACGGTAGCGAACGTGCTGTTATTGATCTGGTATAAAGATAATAAATAAAGGATTGATACACCATAATATCTAAGATTTTTTTCTTCTTTTATAAAACGCGTTAGTTGTTCTGGTTTATAATATAGACTTGAACAGCTATCGCATTTTCTAATAGTTTATTTCTTCAAGCAATTTACGGTTCTCACCCCATATTCGTGAGTATGCTGACTAAATGTCTGTTTCTACTAGTCTAGTTTATTTGCAACGGGTAATTTGGGATTGCAATCCAGCTGGGTGAACTATCGTTTTTTTTATATATAAATTGTTTCCCATTCTTCTAATTATTCTTCACAAGTGCAGGTAAATTTCATCTACAATGATAGCTTGATCATATCTACACTTCATTAGCGTTAATAAACGACTGTTGTCCAGATAGATAGTAAGTCGTGTTAAGGCCGAAAATATATACAAAGTGTTCCTGAGTTAAACAAACAAATAAAAAAAAAATTGTAAGTGATCAAAAACCTAAATAAAAATATCCATTGGAGATTCGATCGATTTCGCTTCCTTTTAGAGCAAATAGTAAAACTAAATAAAAACACGATTTTTTCATAAAATGTGAAAAAACACTCATGTTTTGTTTATATAAAAAAAATCACGAGTTTAAAAGTTTTGCAGCATTAAATTATTGATGATAAGACCCATAAGATCACTAATATGGTAATGTAACAGAAATTTGGGAATACAAAGTTGGACAGAAATTCTATCTGAGGGTATCTACCTACGTTCATCGATGTGAAGACTGTTTTGCAGTAGTTATTGTTATAACCCTCATGGTTATAACAAGTCTTAATACCAAACACGACGATGTTTGGATTTCCCGGTACACAGTTCCTCCTCTTTGAGCATCATTTTGTAGCCCCCTCATATTTGGCGCTCTTATATACATGATGATGAAATTATTCCTCTCACCACGCACAAGGTTATAAATCCATTTTATAAAAAGAAATGCAAATAATTAATTCATTTCGAATATTACTTGATATTTTATTTTAATCTCACTCAATTTATAACACCTTATTAATAATAGAGAAGTAAAAATTATACAGAATTTACAACACGTAAAGTGTACGTCAGAGACTCCTTTCACACCATGCGATTCTCTAAGCCAATGACAAGATCTGGCGCTTAGTTCACTTTATTCTGGTTGGCTGGACCGTGGCATCTCAAAATGTGTTAGAAAATTGTGAGACTTGTTTGAACGGAAATGATCGGCCAAATCGGTGGTTCTGAAAGATTGGAAAAATACAAGGATAAACGCTAAAACTTTTCCATTTGTTAACTGCCCAGTTCACCCATTAAGCTAATTTACGTAGAATTAAATTGTATTTACTTTTAAATTGCCCGAAAATCTTTAATATTCTGAATAAAAAATAAATAATTGAAATAGTTTTATAAATAAAAATAAAGCCCGAATTAAAATATGAAATATAAAATAATAATCTTCAAAACTGCACTCTCATCCTTGGATAAATTATGTAGAGAAATTTGCTAACAGTCTCTTACACGAAACCAGATCAATGGAAAAGGACATACCTTATTCTTGAATTTCAAACAAAATAGGGGCTTAAAATTGAGAATATTACATTATCCATTTTGATTTTCTTTCTACTTTCCTCTACAGCAACCAATGTATTCGATTAACAAAGTATCCACCCCAGTGGCGTAGTTATCTAACGCGCTAGTTTCGTGTGGAGCTAGACTACCGGAAACGGGGAAAATCTGGGTTCGAATCTCGCTCGTTTGAACTGGGGGTGGTTTTCCTAAATGGTTTTACACTTTCCTACCAGGAATATGTGGGTTGACTTCCTCTGTATTCAACCTTCCCAATTCCTAACTCATTAGCGTGATTAGTAATTAGGCATATAATCCAAACGGGTAGTAATCAATTCCCTTTCACATATCCTTCTACTATAGATTGAAGCAGTCCCTCATATCCCAAGGTATGTCTGTTATAGTTGTTAACATTTTACACGTGATTTCCCTGATCTAGAGTAAGTGTAGTCGCGTTTGCTTGGATAGTAGAAAACCATTTTTTTTTTTTAAATCTCAGAACACTCCAACTTTTTCAAGAGTCGAAAGCTTACTAGGATTAGACGAATGTCTTAGCTCATGTGTCCACCAGAAGACGTTATGTCCAATTCAATTACTTGTGGGTTTTTCCCCTCTTTCCACAATAGGTTTGTATAGGATAATTGAGATTTTCAATTATTTGAGTGTCATTCGTGGACTTGCACACATGTTTTTTTCTTTTAATTCATAGAGTGTTAATAATAATTAATATATAATAATAATTTTAGATGGGGTCTTAAACACACCTCAACACAAAGTTTATTTTCTCGGTTATACCCGTGTTACTAAGTTTAATATTATAGTGAGTTAGCTGAAAATAATTTTTCTAACCGTGTGGTTTTCTACTGTTCAATATAATAATAGTAAATTTATTTATTTTTAATTCATTTTTCACGACCATGAAATTTTACTTGGTAGTTTAAAACATTAAAAGCCAATATTTCCAATAATAAATGTAGTACTCTAAATTTATTATTATTATTATTATTATTATTATTATTATTATTATTATTAGCACCGCGTCTTACTACCCGTTCGGGTTATACGCACTAGGTGATTGTGAGATGAAATGAAGGACCTACAGTTTAACGTGGAATCCGAACCACGGTGGAGGCCTGGCATTCCTCACATTCACACTAAATTAATTAAATCTCACATATGCCATGAACGATTTCCTTTTACTTAATCTTAATAATCAAATGGGGTGATTTAAAAGTTACTACTATATAATCGGTGACCTGGCGGTCTAGGGGTAAGGTGTGCTGGCGGTCGGGGTTCAATCCTCGGTCCCGGCACAGATTTATCTGATTACCAAACCCTTCCTTCACCTCTGACAATACATCTTGTGAATGTGGGGAATGCCAGGCCTCCACCGTGGTTCGGATTCCACGTTAAACTGTAGGTCCTNCGGCACAGATTTATCTGATTACCAAACCCTTCCTTCACCTCTGACAATACATCTTGTGAATGTGGGGAATGCCAGGCCTCCACCGTGGTTCGGATTCCACGTTAAACTTTAGGTCCTCCATTTCATCTCACAATCACCCTACCATTACACATTAGCGTAAGTGCGTATAAACCGAACGGGTATTAACACGCGGCGGTAATAATAATAATACTATATAATCTATGTTAATGATGGATTAATACGTACAATTCCTAAAAATGTTCATTATTACATTCTTCAGTTAGGGTTGGTGAGAGCTTAAAACTTGTATTAAATGTTTATGTACAATTAAATAAATGGCTAAATGAATAATTTTCCTAATTTACGGTGAATTGGCATAAGCTAAATGACATAAAATCTCCTCTCTCAAGGTAGGACCTATATAATTACGGCGGAGTGTTACGTTATTTACAATGTTCTATTTCTAGAACTGCCAAACATGTGAATAAATAAGCCCGTAAACACCGAATGCTAGTCAACAACAAGATAATCTTTCCCTGCATGTTGGAAATAGTGTATTTAATGTCGGTCGTCAAAATGTCGTCAATCGGAGAAGGAGTAACAATTTCTCATGATTAGATTACCAAAGTGCCGGGAAGGCTGTGTACTATAATAATCATAAAATATTAATATAGAACGATCTAAATGTGTTCAAATATACGCCATGTAAATCAAATATTAGTGTTTTATTAACTGTTATATTACGGTTGTATTTTATAAATATCGGTTATGAAATAATGAACTTTATGAAATAAATTATTAATTTTTCAGAAAACACTTCGTTTATTTTTATTAATACATTGGGTGGCTATAAAAGAATTCAAGAATTTTAAAAAAGTTATAAATTATAATTTTAAAATGGATCATCCTTAACAAATCCATAAAATGTTAATATTATTTTAATATAAGTTTAGTATGTATAATAATTAAAAATAATTAAAAGGTATTTGAAAAATAGTTACTATCATACACACAGAATATTATCATAAATTTCAATATGTTCTCTAAACATAAGAACCTCAAGTGTATATATATATTTATATATTTATATGTATATATATATATACATATATATTAATACAACCAGTAATAGAGGCTGAAATGAACAAAAAAGTTGTGGTAAAATGAGAATTGGATTAATCTAAATATAGACCAAGTTATTAAAAAGTTTAAACCAAGTGAGGAATACAAGAAATGATGATAATATTTCAAAAATCTAATTTTGTTCTTTAAGTTGTCAAAAATAGTCTTGAAGGAGGAGGAAAGTTAGACTTTAAGGGTGGGTGAGGGGGTATTTCAGTTCCGAGTTTGAAGCTGTCATTTACAACGACGTAAGGCGCCTAGTAAAAAAAGGGAAGAGGAAGGAATATATTGCAAATATCAGTTGGGGCAACGGCTTTCAGTGTCACATGCAGCATCCCACACAATACCATGGTGTCCTACGTCAATAAGATTCTGGTCGAGATTATAAATTGACACACCTTGTTTAGGTTTAGTTTTAAAATAGTATTATGTTAGTTCCTAAGCGCTGTTTCCTGTTCTTAAAACAATAATGTAACTACTTTGTGGCATTAGGAACTCAAAAGTTCATTGTCGAACATACTCCACCTTCCCCTAATTTGAGTTAGTTCTATCCAGTCCATATTATTACAGCCTGTCTCTACCAGGTCAATTCTAATATTATCCTTCTATCTGCGTCTATCCTTCTCAATGGTTTCTCTCTCTTTCTCTCTCTTTCCATTTGTTTTACTATTCAGTACCCTGAGCACGGTTCTATACTCCTCCATTCGAGCTACATATCCTGACCTGGTTATCCTAATAATAAATTGTGATGAGTAGGCTACTGGGTATGTAATTCATCGTTATGTATCCTTCTCCCCTGGCCCGGTAATTTCATCCCTCTTTCGACCAAATATCTTCCTAAGCACCTTATTTAGACCACCCTAAACTGGTTTTTGTCATTTAAGGCAATATATAATATTTCCGAGCTATATAAAACAGCCGATGAAACATTTGTTTTTATATATTTTGAGTTTTACATTCATTTAAAGTAGGTAATATATTAGATGTATGATGTTAGAAAAAGTAACTGTGTGTGTTTTTTAATAATAATTTTTCACTTAACTTTTAAAGACACTTAAGCAACATTTATTAAATTAATTGATCTTATTTTTGTTTTAAATAACCAAATTGTAAAAAAAAAATCGAATTTAAAATAGCACGACTCAACTATTAATAGCAGCCTCTTAAAATGTGAATATTTTTGCGAATTGAGAAGTTATTTGAGACATTCAAAGAACCACTTAATAAGGTTTATATGAACACATCAAACGTAAATAGATGAAATACAAAATTATAATATTCTTTCTCAATTCAAGTAATGATTTGGTTAAGTAGCTAAAACTTTAAACTCAAAGCGAACATCAATTATTCCTAGTAATCATGAGTTAAAAGAAAAGTAGGGTGACCTGGTTGTCTAGGGGTAAGGTGTCAGACTTTCGTACTGAGGGTCCGGGGATCAATCCTCGGTCCCGGCAGCGATTTATCTGATCGCCAAACCCTTCCTCCACCTCTGACAATGCGTGTATTAATCACAGCTTGTGGAATGCCAGGCCTCTACCGTGGTTCGGATCCCACGTTAAACTGTTAAGGCCTCCATTTCATCTCACAATCACACTACCATTACACATTAGCTAAGTGCGTGTAGCCCGAACGGGTAGAAGACGCGTTGCTAATATTATTATTATTATTATTATTATTAGCACCGCGTCTTACTACCCGTTCGGATTATATGAACTTACGCTAATGTGTAATGGTAGGGTGATTGTGAGATGCAATGGATGACCTACAGTTTAACGTGGAATCCGAACCACGGTGGAGGCCTGGCATTCCCCACATTCACAAGATATCTTGTCAGAGGTAGAAGGAAGGGTTGGGTAATCAGATAAATCAGTGCCGGGACCGAGGATTGAGCCCCTGCCGCTAATAATAATAGTAATAATAATAAAAGTACTCCTTTGCTCATGTCACTATATCTTCTCTAACTTATCAATGTTAAAGTATCGAATACGTTCAAACTTATGACAACATGAACCAGGTTAATGTTGCGTGTCTAGAAGCGAAAAGTGGAGTTATGGAGTGAGGGTTCTGATAGAGCTGTCAATAGATTTCGATCATCAACATAGGAAGTGGAGCCAAACAATACTGAAACGTTCTAGTTTCTCCAATTTTTACGCCGTCGTATAAAAGAGCTTCGTTAGGCTCTGGGTCTATCTATGAAAACTCCCCGTTTTCCCTCATTCTCCTCCGCCACTTAAATCTGAACCTTTAAAATTCCCATCACTATTGTCCCCTATATACCCTTCACCATCCCCCTAAGGATTCATTTATTGTTTTATGGATACGTTGTTAAAAAAAAAAGGTCGAAAGAGCAACGGATAGAAGTTTTGAGGATATCTGGTTTTTGCCAAGTTGAATATCAATACTTTTCAAAATGGCTACGAGTTAAGTTTTGATTTCTTAAATTATATTTGAGGGCCATTAAAATATTTGAACAACACTTTATCATATGGTTTTTGCTTTAACTATACTGACAGCGTATAAACCGGACGGGTAGTAAGACGTCGTGCTAAAAAAACCTAACATTTATATAATATAAAAATAAAGCATTTTGAATCCACGTAAGCTGATATTGAGGCTTTGTGGAGAACATCGGAATTACAAATCTAAACTTAAATAGGCCTACAGTTAGTCTGGCTCACGGTCTAAATGGTCAAGGCATTTTACTTTCCAGATATAGTTTTCTAAGTATTTACCTAGGGCACCAGTTGGCGCAGAGTTTATTAAGAGTGCGGATATGGGGTCAAGAAGAAGGGAATTTTTGTTCACACTATTTGAAATACCATAGAAATAAACTTCTATTACAATCAAAATTAAACTTTAATGTATTCATAAAGCCAATTATGGGCCTTGAACTTTCAATTTTGACACATGACATAAAAATGTTACAGCGACAAGTTATTTTTCTAAGTCTGTCTGCGACCGATTGATTATAATCCGGTGAAAACGAGCTTAGGTTATATAGATATCTATTATTATTATTATTATTATTATTATTATTATTATTAGCACCGCGTCTTACTACCCGTTCGGGTTATACGCACTTACGCTAATGTGTAATGGTAGGCTGATTGTGAGATGAAATGGAGGACCTACAAGTTAACGTGGAATCCGAACCACGGTGGAGGCCTGGCATTCCCCACATTCACAAGATGTCTTGTCAGAGGTGAAGGAAGGGTTTAGTAATCAGATAAATCTGTGCCCGGACCGAGGATTGAACCCCGGCCGCCAGCACAGAAGTCTGATACCTTACCCCTAGACCGCCAGGTCACCATATATAGATATCAAACACGTGCATGGCTTGACCTAGTAATTAGTTAGTAGTTATTGAAAACATCAGTTAAGCTGGGAAATGTTTATGTGCGCCAACAATAACCGATCGTCTAGATGTGTAAGGACATTGACCAACAATAGTTATTATTGCCCGCACCTCTGCGTAATAAAAACGGACTGTATGGTGGATACCAAGGAAAGAAGGATATGAGACAACTTACCACTGACAGCAGCACTTGGATTATCTATTTTCACGTCAGGTATGACAGCACTACAGAACACTGTTTAGCAGCTCCAAGCTATACATTTATAAACTAAAAGGCTGCACACAAAATATGACCGAGCGCGGAAAGTTTCTTTCAATACTAATAATAAAAACCCTTGCAATAACTATGCAGAACGACTCAAAACAAACGAGCCGCGCGTCCCGCCATACAAAGCGCGTGCACGCGCGCGGTAATGCACAGAAGTTCACAAACATAATAAGTTGCCTCGTGGTATTTAAGTTAAAAGGGGAGGGGGTACGGAACAATCCACAGCAACCAAAAAGGACGATAATACATCCTACTCCTAAAAATAAAAGGAATGCTATACCCTGATTTTGGTTGGAAGAACAGTAGAGAAAATCAAAACATATTTTCTTGCGGCCAACATTGATATTTTCTTATATTATTTGTGTTATTTGATAGGTATTTATAATATCTATCAAAAGTAACATCTGCAGATGACATGACTTTATGTATGAATATATTAACATTGTTTTAGTCACTTTAGTAACTAACTTCTACTGTTCTTCCTACCAAAATCATTTTTTATAGCTACTTTCTTCATAATATTATGTCTAATCGATTATCGGTAGGAAACATACATTCCCTTTAGAATAGCCTGTTAAAATTGTTGCATGAATTAGATTGTTATCAATTTTTTTTGACCGCTAGGCAGTTCCATTACTTAAGCTAAGTTTAGTATCAAAGCACCAAACGAGTGTTACAGCCTATTTTTAAGTTTAATTTGTGTAGTGGTATTACTGTGGGCGTCAAACTCTTTGAAAGCTTTGCTCGATACTTGCCTTTTCCCCACTCATCCTTACATTCGGCTGAGTTCACACTAATATAACAATGTACCTCTCCATCTTACTTACTATTATGATATAATGAACTAAAAATTTCACTGTCGCACTTACAAAAGAACGCCACATCTTGAACTAGTTATAGGTTGATTTCGGTAGGAAGAACAGTAGAAGTTAGTTACTAAAGTTACTAAAACAATTTTAATATATTCATACATCAAGTCGTGTTATCTGCAGTTGTCCCTTTTGATAGATATTATCAAAATCTATAAAATAACACAAATAAAATAGTAAAATGTTATCAATATTGGTCGCAAATAAATAAATTTGCATTTTCCCTACTGTTCTTCCAACCAAAATCAAGGTATATCTCCAGTCCACCACTTACATCGTTTTTTCAAGTCCAATTTAATGTTATCCCTTCAACTTCATCCAAAATAAAAATATAATATTAATCTATTGTAGAAACTTTGTCATATCACGGACAACCTATCAGTTTGGCTCAGTCTATATACAAATGTTTCTTGAACTATCTAGTTGCGTGCTCATACTTAATCTGACACTTCTATGATATTTTATTTCAAGCTGTATTTTTATCAGTTTTCCTCCACACAAATACGTTAGCCGGTAACGGAAGTTACTATCGATTTCCCGTACATTATTTTTTAACTTTAGAATCTTTAACTATTTCCACTGTTGGAAGTAATAAAAATTTGTCTTGAGGATTTATTTTTTTATGAAAAACGGAAGAATTGGTAAACATTTATCTGAAGTAATCGCACCGACGGTAAAATTATTCTCCAAAATGGGAAATCTTTATTAACTATAGGCTATTGTGTAATAAATGATTGATAGCAATGGAAAAAATAGTCAAAGCGGATTGTTGACGTAAAATAATGGATTTTTATAATATTTATTCTCCATATGTTTATCTTAGCATTTAATATTTATTAAAATTTGGTACGACCCTTTTTACTTTAAAATATTACATATTATTTCGGTTTATTTTATGAAAAAATGCATGGGATACGTAAGCTGTGCTATGGCCCCTTAGCGGGTATGCGATTGACGAAAGTTTGGGAAACTCAACAATTTATTACTATACAATAATACAATTTAACTAAATCGGTCTATTTTCACTAACCATTGAAAATATTTTCATAAATTGAACCTAGAAAATAATATTTATAACACTTTATCATGCAACTTCTAAACAAAAATGAAATTATACGTTTATAAATATATAAATTTTAAAACTATTATTTTCACATTAATATAATTTAAGATGTAACAAACAGAACCAAAAGTAATACAAAAAAACAGCAATGTTGACAAGCCAGAAGTTGGACCAAGACGACAGGAAGCTGGCACAAACCAGCTAACGAGAATGTCTCATTAATTTGTTGAATAAGTGAAGAGAGGGAAAAGATGCCGAGGAAAAGCCCTTGGTAACCATCTGTTGTCAAGGCTTTGTTCTTGTGCGCCCCTAGATTAATGACGTCACGTAAGAAGCGCTGGTTAATTTGCATTCTCTCTCTAGACTCTAATAAGAGTCTTGCTAACAAACCTAACGGCAAAAGAGAACCGACAGGAATACAGTTCCTTTGGAAAGGGTGGGCGGTAACTAGCTCGTGTGCACAGATGTTTTCAAAACATGCTTATAGTAATGACATATTTTGTCGCAAACTATAGAATATGACCCGCCTCTGTGGCGTAGTTGGCTAACGCGCTTGTCGTGTTGAGCCAGACTGCTGAGGACAGGGAGATAGAGTTTCGAATCTCGGTCGGGTGAACTGGGGGTGATTTTTCCTAAATGGTTTTCCACTCTTCCTCCACGCAAATGCGGGTTCACTTCCTCTAAATCAACCTTCCCAATTCCTAATCAAATTAATGTAATTAGTACTTAAAGCGTATAACCCGAACGGGTAGTAAGACGCGGTGCTAAATATAAATAAATATAGAATATGGTGCAAAACCTAAGTTCAGTCGGTAGGGCGTCCCCATGTTGAGAAAATAGTCCCGGACTTGGTTCTTGGCATGGTCGAAATATTGATAAATGGTGAAAATAGGTAATACCTCTTGTATAACGTTGCATTGACGACAGAGGTAAGGTATTATATAACTTTAAAATAAAGTTTGTAAAAATGTTATGGAGTGGTTACACATGATCTAAACCACCACTCCAGTAATAGACTAGAATGTCGAAGACAAGAGATTTTGGTTAGAATCCCGATCGGGTGCACTGAGGGTTGTTTTTCTTATATGGTTTTCCAATTTCTCTCCGCGCAAATGTGGTTACACTTCCTCAATATGCAGCCTTCTTATCCCTAATACATTAAAGTAATTATTACATAAGCGTATCACCCTAAAGGATAGTAAGACACGATGCTAACAGATTTAAAAAAAATTGTTTATACAATTCCCTCCTTAATATTTTTTTTCTAAATAGCACTTTAAATCACTTAAGCTAAATAGTTCAAGTCACACAAGCAAAGTAAGTAACGCGACTTGAGCGTATTAATTAATTATCAATAAAAAATAGATCCCTTTAAAAGTAATGATTCAAATCATTTATTTAGTTGGATCGCCTACTATTTTATGATAAATGTTTTTTTTTAACCGGGTATAATTTTGGTAGGAAGAACAGTAAATTTTATTGACTAACGTTACTAAAACTATTTTAGTATATTCATACATTAAGTCATGTAATCTTCAGCTACCACTTTAGATATATATTATCAATACCTATGAAATAACATAAATAATATAATAAAAGGATATCAATGTTGGCTGCAAAGAAATATATTTGAAATTTTTATACTGTTTTTCCAACCAAAATCTGGGACTTCTATTTCTGTATTTACTCGACAATATGGCGTTAATATTAGTCCTCGTAAGGTTTTCACCTAATATGCAAATCTTTCAGCTTAAACAAATATATATTTTATGGATAATTATATATTATTTAACTCTTTATCCAAGCAATTCTAGCAAACGTGATCAAAATGCATTATATTACCTTTGAAAGTTCGTCCAGTAATTAAAACCGTATTTAAGAAAAAAAAAAAAAATGTTTAGAAGTGAATTCTGATTTGAAGGGAATGAAAACTAAGTTAAATAATTTTTTTCTTCCCATTTTACTACTCCCGAGTAACCTGTATCGATGATTAATGTTGAATTTAAAGTAAATCCAACCGAATTTGCATGGAGTTAAAATGGATAACCATTTAGTAAGAACCAACTCTTAATTTACTCGACACGGTTTGATCCCTGACGTTCCCGTTATTGGAAAACCAAAGGGTTTTAGATTTACATTTATTCCCTAAGTCAACAAATACATATAAATATATATTTCAATCCACTAGTTAACAATTATAATACCCAGTGAATATTATGCAAATTATATTTCGTATGTACGCCATATATTGGGCAAATGTGGAATTTTTTTAAGCCTCTACAATTGTGTTGAAAATAAAGTGGCCTTTTTTATTCTTGTGGAAAGAATAAGTGGTGAAGTTGAAAACATTCATCTTAATGAAAGGGAAAAATACATCATAAAGATAATCCAAACTGTATAATTCCTTATAAAACCTTATTCTGTTGACGTGGTTACTTAGAGTAGCTTTATACATTTTTACTTTTTTACAATAGCATTGCACATGTTTCTAAAAGAGCTTTGTTTCTATCTTATATAGAGTTCCTTTATGAACCAACCCCTCCTATAAAATCTACCCTTAAAACACTTGAGCCCCTCCATGGCCACTTTCCGCCCTTACCTTACACACACACACACACACACACACACACAAATAAACCCTACACTTCTCTCCCTCGAAACCCCCTAACAACGCGCTTAAGGTTTAGCATTTGTTTTACTCGTTAGACACAAAAGGTCACGAAACACGCTACTCATCTAGTTCCCCCTCCCCCCCTTTCTTCTTACCTTCAAACTAACATGAGAAGCATGTTTGTCACTATAAAACTTAGTTCATCATGTAGCGCGTTATAATATTAATAAAAAATACCACCTAAATCTATCCCGAGCTTGAACAGAGAGAGTATAATTATAATGCAAGAATTGATTATCTAGTATTTATGGTATAAGGCATATGTTGCGCACGTGACCTAATTGTTGAGCCCTTTTAGTCTGGTTTACCGGTGATGGGGAGGTCTGGTTGGAATCCCGGCTGGGTCTTTTGACGTAAATTCCGCTACACTTCGTATAAGATTTACCTTACTCATTCTTACCTAATTAATGTAGTTAGATAATTATGAATCAAACAGATAGTAAGACGTGGTAATTTTTAATACTACATATATATGAATATACATGTAAAAATACGTATGTTTGATGAATTTTGAAAGGAAAAATAATAATTTCAAGACTCTCTTTTACCAACAACAACATTTTTAATATCATAATTTGCGTTATTGATAGATTTTATCGTGCTTTCAACCTAAGAAAAGGTTTATTGCCTGTGCGTTTATAGTTTTTACTAAATAAATTTTAATATTTGTTTCTAATTTATTTTAATTTGTATACAAATTTCGGAATTTCTCTTCACTCTAAAGAACGGTGTAAGCCCCCTATTTGAAATTAGTAGAGTTAACTAAAAAGTATCATCTGTAGAAAAAGCAAATAAAATATCAAGATAAATATTGCAACACCAAAGTAATAATTTATATTTTCTTTAGCGATTCACAAATGGCTGAAAGGTAAATGCATACTTAGATGAATAACTTAGTTTTTCCTTTCCCTTCGTCCAAACACTCCTTTAACTTCAAAATACATTTTAACTTTACATAAAGAAAAGCACACCTTTATTAAGAACTTGACAAAGATACGATAAAAGTAGAAATTTTACATTTCAACGGAGAAGTGTAAGTAGCAACAAAAAAAAAAATCCCCCTCCTCTCTCTCCACTTCAATTAAACCCCTCAATTTCCACCTCCTTTAAAAAAATATAAAGATTTATTCCAGAATTTGTGATGATCGAAACAACTTAGTTCACCCACTTCTTCGTCAATTGTATTGTATTTACGATGAGAGGAGTTCAAAATGTTGACAGCCACTTTTTAAGGAGTTATAAATCGTGGCTTTCTGGAAGATTTAGGAAGCTAGGAGGTATCACATTCTGAAGCCAAATTACACGAAAAGGTCCGATAATACCTTTGTTTCAAACAAACTTAATGATCCAGGGCAAAGGATGATTACCGTCTTGTCTATAATAGCTTCTAAACTATTCATTCAAATTTTTATTTTGTAACAAGTAACAATATTATACTAGTTATTAACAACTTATACTGCTGGAAAGGCTACTTACGAGACTCCTACATGCATATGTGAAGGGGTTAGGTGTAGTGACATTGTATAGAGGGTTGATAAAATTAAAGTAAATAAATATTAAGGTGAACTACACATACTTTCACTCTTTTATCATAAAAATTGACACAACTATACTAATAATATCTGTGAAAAGAAATAATGAACATGGTATAAAACACATGATTGGGGGAAAAGATACATCACATTCCACCAAATAGCACAAATTAAATAATATACACTTTTACATAAACATAATGAAAAAAGAATTACATCCCTGTCCATCAAAAAGTATAACAATCAAATCCCGATTTCTAAGAGCTCTATTTAAAAATTATTTTTGCCAATAGCTTGAAAACTATTGGTTTGGAAAAGAGAATTAAGTTTTTTTATTTATAATAGTATTACAATTTTACATTCATCAGTTTTGTTTATTCTCAAATAGTGGTTGACGTATGATAAAATTTGAGTTTCGCGCTAGTATAAAGTACCTTCGAATCCATATATATATATATATATATATATATATATATATATAAAACTTTGTTTCACTTATAGACTATTATGATTGTGCTTAGATAAAACTTTTGAATCAATTTTATTAATTAATAATAAATTTTCTAATCTTTTCCAATATAAACATACAAATTTATTTGAACTAGAAGATAAAAATTATACCACATACTCCTGCCATATTTCATAATCCCTGATAAATGTACCTATGCAAATTTTATTTTCGCTCTTTTCTCACCACTTCACTCCTACCAAAGTGTACAATTTTTGAATGGATTTTGGTTTGGTGTTTCAGCTGCTATAAGTTAGTAATTTAATGGGCTAATAATACGAACAATGTTTATTTAATTTAGCATATAAATTAATATTTAAGGTCCGCCATTTGTAACAGCTGGAAAAACTATTAGAAATATTTATTTATTTATTAATACTCAGTCTTACTACCCGTTCCTATTATATGCATATGTACTAACTATGTAAACGAGTTAAAGATGAAACAGGAATAGTACCCATATCTGAGTGAAGGAAGGGTGAAAAAACATTTTGCTAAACCACCCTCTATACACCCGACCAGAGTTCGAACCCTGATTTCCCTATCATCGGCAGTCCATACAAGATCTAATTATATCCATATTTTGTTCGTGAGGTCATGTTGTAATACGCTGTTATCACTTTTTATTGATATTATCAATACCTGTAAAATAAGATTAGTATTATAATAAAATGTTATCATTGTTGACTGAAAAATAATAAGTTTGAACTTAATTTAGTTTCTTCTTAGCGTAATCGTACTAAAATTTCAGTGTAGTTCTATTAGTTGTATAAAATAAGAACGTGATTGATATCTTTCAAAAATCGTATAATTTATAAAATTCTGCCATTTTAATTACATGATTTAGCCATAAATAACTTCTCTGGAATAAAATATTTCGTTTTTAATTCAGGTGGATTTATTTGTTTCCCTTTTGAGCTATGTAGCCTTAATTCTAAAATAAACATTTATAATAATATAGAACCAGAATCGCCTTACTTTGTCAACACTTGGTTAAACTACAGTTAGCTGAAAACTTAACCTGGACATTTTGCGGTTAGTATAACAAACCATATAACTATTTATTAGTGGTATCTGCTTTTCTTTGAAACCTTTTATATAATTTACACGATGGCCATTTTATTCCTTTCCGTTTGTGGTTTATTCATTCCGGAAGACTCATTTCTGTATTATGCAAACCTAGATTTGTATTATACAACACCTACTGATGTTTATTATGCTCAAAGACCGCAATTCACCATAAAGGAGCGCCAACGTTTTGTTTTATTAATGTGACTCGCTACATAAAAGTAATTTATTACTTTTAGGTTGGTAATAGAGGATGTACATATCACAGTATTGCAGTTCCAAGTGGAAAATATTTTTAAAAAAACATTAGATATAGGAGTATTTATTTCTTAGTTATTTTAAACAAATTATAATATTGAATTATAATGTTTAGTTCATAATTAGAGAGGTTATTAAAATCAAATTATTAAATAGTGTATAGTAATTATAATAATACCATAATCGTCCCTGATTTATGAAATAAGTATATCTATTGTTGGTAAACGTAAGCTTAGACATGGGAATCAAACCCAAAAATTTAGCATCGTTAGTCTTGTGTTAAGGTTGTCAACTTTTTAAATACTTAATAAGAACATTTTATTTCATATCATGGGGTTCAGACATTATTTAGTTATATAGTTGTGTTAAGACTAGTGGTTTGATAAAATAAACATAATAAATGAAAACTAAAACCTTAATTATTGTTTGTTTTAAAATTATTTGGATTGTATTATTAGCGTTGATTTCTCTATCATTTTATTTCAAATAGATTAAGTCTCTCCTGATATTCTTTAACCAATTTCAAGTGATATTTTATCTAATCGTGTCTAGGCTAGTTAATTTAATTGAATTAAAATTAATATAAACAAAAATTA
Organism: Timema douglasi; assembly: GCA_901482245.1. Taxonomy (NCBI): domain Eukaryota; kingdom Metazoa; phylum Arthropoda; class Insecta; order Phasmatodea; family Timematidae; genus Timema; species Timema douglasi. The sequence continues at coordinate 79,203 of CABEEJ010001916.1, forward strand.
AGAGTTCATATATCTCTCCAATGTCTTGCATAAATCACAACATTTTCATCACACACCCATAGATGCTGGAGGGTACAGGGAACTAACTAACTGGTAAACGATTGGCCCTTCAAGAGATTTTTCATCGTATGGAGATCTCCACATAAGCAGCCGCCGTCATTCGAATAACATCCCTTTAGAAGGTTCTACTTGCATCTTATCATTTGGCATCAATGTCTTTTAAGGTTTTCCCAGGTTCCGCATTACAGTTCTGTTACTGCAGGAAGGTTATTTTTGTTATTATTTTAATTGGTGTTTTCTGCTAACCGCTGATCCCACTTTGTTTCTTTGGTCACGGTTTTGAAGGCTGCCAGTGGGTGTATGGACTTTATAAAGTCTCACCTTGACTTGAAGTGTGTGCATAAAGAAAACAAGTTTCCTGCTTTAAGATTACGAGCGTTGATCGGCACTGACCTGCTTCAGCAATGTGAGTGTGCTTGCAGATGGGACCGTTCATTGTAAAAGCAGGTTCAATTGGCTGGTATCTTCGTAGACTGCCTTTGTTCCTTTGTTTGATTAGATTCAACATACACTTCAGTTGGACGTTGCTCAAACACTTCTTTATCTAAAATATAATAGTGTATTGAGAAACTGTGACGTGTTTCAGGTCATTAAATAGATGACTTTTGCCATGATATTTTCTACAACGGATTATTAGATGTATACGGGTTTTATTTCATTTCAATTTTGGATCTATAATGTCAAGAAGCAAAAACTCATCAGATGATGAACTCGACATTTTGACGGTGGTGATAACATTTGACAACTGGCCTTCGTCTGCATCCTCTGTGGACCCCTACACACGCTGGACTTTAGCGCCTATCGGCAATGGAAACCAGTAAGCAGGCAGTCTGCTTTCTTCATGTACGCACCCTTAAGTCTAGCCAGTGGTGGATCATGTTGTTGCAAAGGATGTCCAGTGTCAAGGTATTTCTTACTTTGTTCAGTCATAGATAATGCTTCCTACCTTGTTTGTAGCGAAGCAATTCCGGCTAGCATATAAAGTTGGTCAAGGTTGGTAGATTTAAATCAGCTCGTTATTAATACGCATGTATCGTTAAAGACAAGGTCTAGTTTGTGAACGTGAGCTGATCTTTTCCATAAGGGAGATGCATATTCCAGCTGGAGTCTAGCATAAAGCAAGTGCTGAATAACGCATGACGTTAGGGTTGGCTCCTAAACGTGCTTTATTCGGTTTACGAAGAATACCACTCCAAGTATTGGCTTTGGTTTTTTTAACGTTAAAGTGTGGTCTATTGTAACCCGTAGATGAACTGGATTTGGGAAGTGGAGCAGTCTGACATGAGTTTCATTATATTTGTAGTTATATTATCGTCTGTCGGTTGTTACGGTTTAATAAGCATGTTTGCGTCATCACTGGGCTCGGTCGTAGCTGATCTATATAAAGTACTTATAAAATCAAGTGTTGGTCTATATGTATGTATGTATGTATGTATGTATGTATGTATGTATGTATATATATATATATGTTTTGCATAATATCTCTAAACCCACTTATCTGATTGTGATGCAATTCTGTAGAATATTTATCCAAGCAGGTCTTAGCTTATATGCTAGTATTTCATTTAGGTAAATAGTAAACACCGACAATTTAAAAGTCAGTGAATATCTTATCAATTTGAAGAACACTAAGAGAAAATATTTTCTTATAATTCAAGGAGAAATTATAAGAAATCCAAAGAACAATTTAATTTAAAGAGAAATATAAGAAATGTTGTAAAGATAAGAGAATTAGTGACCATTCAAATTTGTGTATCGAATCGTGCTGTATTTGTCGATAGGGTTAGCATGTGTTTATTTAATGACATTCAAATTCGTGTGTCGCGTCAGGCTGTATTTATCAGTAAAGTTAGCATATATTTATTTATTGAACTATAAATCCTCGTTTAACCTTCACGGACTACATAAAGTTTTAAGTTAAATTAATATTTGAAGTGTAGTATTAAGACAGCTAGGTAAGAGTTGGTTATTTTTGTGGTGAATTTATTATATATATTATTATAACTTAGCTTAGTATAATAGGTAGGTCAAAGTTGCACCTATTTTCTTTATTATTATATATTTATTTTTTTATGAGTTTTGTTTGGCTAAGTACACTATTCCCTGATTTGGGTAGGAAAACAGTATATGGTATTTACTAAAGTTACTAAAATAATATTTCAATACACTCATACACCACTTTTGACAGATATTATCAATAGCTATAAAGAATGGTAAAATGCTATCAATGTTGGCAAAAAAAGCTTGAATATTATAAACTGTTCCTCCAACCAAAATCCGGGTATAGGTAAATTTTAGTAAATTATTGTTAGTTGGCTTAGATAGATTTTAGTGCTTTTTTTTTAATTCAAATTACTTTAATTTGCTTTAAGATGTCTAAAATAAAGTAGACAAAGGGTCGTGTTATTTCAAAAAGCTAAAAGAGCGCGTTTCGTAAGAGAAACCGACACAAGTCAAGAAAAAGGAATTTCGTCTTTCACAAGAACGATTTCGACATACCCCCCAAAAAGAATCGGAAACTTCTGTTCAGAGACGCTATCTTCTCTTTGGATAGTGTAAGACACACTTCTCAAAGAGCGAAGCAGTCGTCTACAGAGCGAGATAAAAAAAAAGATTAAGATTAAAACAGCCTTCTAGTTTCTAGATATGGTGGAAGACTTAAGCTTTGTATATGTAAACGAATAGTATATATATATATGTCTAATACAAAAACTAAAGGTTATATTTTAATGGATTCATTATTATTGCTAAAAAATTAATAAATATCCAAGGATTGAGGACCATTATACTCTTTGGGAAATCATGTTGCACAATATCTGATGTGTTTCTGTGATTAAGTATATTATTTAATTTATGGGCCTTGGTTGAATGTAATGTTCTTTTTATCCCGAAACATTTCTGAAATAAAGCATATCACTTGGTTTCACTTATATTATGATCGTGATTAGGTGAAGACTGCGTTGTCAGTGGATTGTGTTCGTGTGTGGACTCAGTTTGTGAACAAGGTTATTTTTTCTCTAATATTTTATCTAAATGTATTAATTGCTATAGTTTATTTGTAAATGTTATGTCTGGATCGTAGACAGAATAATTATCCTAATAATGGTAGAAGGATGTAGAACATCATCCTAATAATGGTAGCAGGATGTCGAACGTCCTAATTTAATATAGTTTGGTGCGATTTACCAATGCCAAGTACGGCCACATTGCTAGTACACTAAGCCTATACAAAAAAGTTTGTGCGATTGTGTTGAAACATATATTTATGTAGAGTAGTTATATTAGTCCCGTTTCGCGTCTTAAAAACCTTTCCGGGAAATACTAATACTAATGCTAATATGGTAGGGATGAGGGAGGTTTAACCACAGGTAATGAATGTACTAACATTTACTCATAAGGAAAGTGGGAACACATGTGTGAAAAACCACCCTTCAAGCAGATATTAGAATTCTGACCTGTCCTCCACTGGAAAACCAAACAAGATTGAAGTCTTTGTCCACGTACCTAAGAGCGTAGGTAGCTCATTTTAATAATAAAAAATTAACAAACGGTATTTGATCCAGAAAGGGATGAGGATATTGGGGAGTAAAGGAGGCTACATAATGATGAGTTATATATCCTCTACTAATAACAAGATATTGTTTAGATGCTCACGTATCATGATTACGGTGAGGAGCACAAGCAAGGGCAGTGGGAGAATTTAGAACCGTATTCAGGGTATTGACTGACATAACAAATGGGAAGAGACCATTGGGAATACGTAGATGCAGATGGAAGAATAATATTAAAATAGACTTAAAAGAGATAAGGTTTAATGAGGTGTACTGGATAAAATTAGCTCAAGATGGGAATAGAACGCATACTTTTTTGAGTGTGGCAATAATTTTCGTACTCCTAATGCCAGAAAAAGTAAGTAAGTAAACGAAGGGTTTTATATTTATCTCTTATTTGAGTAGAACTATTATTATTACTAAACCAGAATATTGGATATAGTACTTATATTTACTTTAATCTTCTTGCGATGCACTGTTTCAGATATTGAAAAAAAAAAAAGCCGAGACTATTTTATAAAACAGAAAATATGGCCGAGATTGGGCTGTTGTCAACGTTAGAATAAATTGTCAGGCAAAGGAGTTTTACTCAGTTCTCTCTATACAGGCTCATTCAGTGAATGGGATTACTAATCCCCACATTCATATCCTCAACCCCTCTCCAAACAATTTTGATGAATGTTTGCATTACCCTTTCTACTTCCCAACCCCCACCCCTACAACCAAGCTCTCCTTTCTCGCATTGACTTTAGTTTTTGTCTATCAGTAAATGTGGTTTTCGTGTACCCTTGCGAAGCCAGAGTGACAGAGAGTTATTGTTTTTTCTCTTATTTTTTTTCACGGTGCAGTGAAGACAATGGCGAAACATTTTATGGTCCATCAACTGGGTAGAGTATATAGAGAGGGAATATCGGGGCTTGTGGATTACTGAGAATAATATGTCTTGACGTGACGTTGGTAACAACACCATGCGATATTGTGAAGTTGGTACTCTAAAATTCATGTATATAGGGTTTTATGCGGGTAAAATATTTCCACTCATGAGAAGATAAATGATGTAAGGTTTTATAGACGCAAATGAAAATAAAAAAATAAGTTCGTTTGGAAATATATATTTTAAAATGGGTATTTAATGAAACATATTTGAACGAAATTTGTATATAGGGCTCATATATATATCAGACCCCAAATGTAATTTGGTTTAGCAATACGTCTATATAAGTGGAGCATTACAACTAGGCCACAAGAACTATAATTATTCCATAAGCTCTCAGGTGAGTCGGTCTACATTCATTTACCAGGAGAATTATAAAATGCTATTAGACTTAATAACATTGCAGTGGTCTACGTATATCTATTATGATATAGAGTTGTGAATTGTCGTATAAAGACATGTAATATAAACTATAGTAATTGAGTAAGTATAAAGTAACTAACCTTAATTTTAGGGCTAGGGGGTATGATCACAATAAAAAAATATGTGTACAGACAAACGTCTTGGTATAGACAGACATGAAGGACATACAGAATAAAAAAAAAACACTTTTTTATGTTTGGGCTCACTTTATTTAATTAAATTCGTATTTGATAAACAATAAATACTAAACCATGTCAAACATTATACAGGTTTGCTATGTAATTAGGACATAAGTAAACCACCTTAAGCAACCCCTTTTATTTCAAAACATAATTTTTATGTAACTACCACCTAAATTTTATTGAATGAAAAACCATATTGAACTATCACAAAAAGCCATTCCCTTTCAACAGCCTTTAATACTTCGTCTTGATTCGTCGGAAGTTTCGCAACAGCCTCGCGCCTGGCCATGTAAATGTTCTTTTGGACCAAGGAAATACCATGCGTTGTAATCAATCCTGCACGATATTTTGCCAACTCAGAACGGATGAGTTCTCTATGGTGTTCCACATAGATTTTCCTTATCTCCTCGCTTTATACCATTGCTTATAACTTGTCGATTTATAATTTTATCACCATCGATTATAACATTACTGTTTATGTTGTCAGTGTACACTTTTATTGAAAACTTTTTGTTTACACATTTTCATATGACTTTACCATCGGTAGCAGCCTGAGCCATTGAAAATGTGTTTCTTTAAGTGACAAACATTTTTTTAAACCCTTTTAATCCATATAAACGAACCTTCCATGTTTCAATCACTGGAATACTAAAAGAAGTGATTTCTATAGTTTGAATGTATATGTCTTCTCATGTCTATGCACGATCTTGTCTCATAACTGGTATACGTAGCCCAACTGTAATATCTACGTATAATTTATACGTATCCCAATTCTAATGTTTACGTGGCCCTATTGTAATGTGAGATTAACGCTACCCATTTTAAGCGCAGATCATAAAACATTTACGTTGCCCAATCGGGATGAACCCTTAATAAAAGTTCGGGTTGTACGCCTAAGTAGTAGTTACACTAAATTGTTAAGAGATTATGAAGGTTGAATTTAGAGGAAATATACCCACATATTTGTGGAGGGAGAGTTGAAAACCATTTATGAAAATACACCCTCATTACACACGACAGGGGTTGAACCCAAATCTTCCCATTTTCAACAAGCTATTCGATTGCTAAAGTAGCGTCTAAGGAGCATGTGTTTGTAAGTAAGTTCAGAATAAATAAATTACCCAGAAATGTTAAAAAATTAAATTTAATCTAATTTTTAAAACGAGTTAAAATACACAGTACATCGGCCATAAATATTTTGGCTCAGCAGGAGGTGTTCAATTTCTACTGACTATTATGTTTTATAACGGGCTTTAAATTTAATCAGAGAGTCTTTGTTTAGTTGAGACATAGAACAGCTTGAATATGGAATGTAGGATGTGTTTTCATATTGAAGCGGTTCCTTCAGTCAGCAAAAAAATAAATATTAGATGTTATCAGGCCACACGGATTTAAATACAATGGCCCCTGTCGTTTTATTGATCTACTATGTCTATATTTATAATTCCTTTCATCATTTACCTATAAAAACCCCTGTGTCATGTCAAAAAGAAAGAAGAGAAAGAAAGCTACAAAACATATTTTTTCGAGGTAAAGAAGAAATCTCGATGCTTGTTCTCAAATATTTTAAATGTTTCTGTTGTGAGCCTATCGAAATAGGACTGTTATTGTAGAGGGAGATTAAATCTAGAGCCTATTTCTATCAAGTCTAGTCTAATAGCTTCGTAAATATGTTGAAAAAGTCGTTAAAATTGAGCTAATGTCACATTTTTGCACATTATTTTTTATTAATAATTATTGTTTAAAGCGCTGAGGATAAATTACTCAAAGAAGAGCAGTGCAAAAAAAAGAAAAGAAATATTCTTAAATAAGGATATGAAAAATAAAGCTCAATTCACCATGCTGGGATTGAACTTTGCCCACCCAAATTAAATTCAGTTATACAATCAATAAACCAATGTAGCCGGTGTTTAGTAGCACTTTCAGCCGCGGGGTTTGCAGACAGGCCTTCTTCAGTGTGGTTTACAAGCGCCATAAACATTATGATGCGTATAATCTAATACAACCTAACCTAACCTAGCCATCTGTATTTAGGTAAGGTCCCAGGTGACAATCCACGATAACAATAACACTACAGTGGGGGTTGTGGATACCATAAACATTGTTACAGCGTACAGTACATGTATATTATAAATTTATGTGTGTCACAAACTGATACGTGATTATTGAGCACAAACACAGTCTTTATAACTAAAGGAAATTCTGTAAAGAGAAAAATGACAAACTAAATAAAGGAATCGAAACTATCAACTTTATCTTTAAGCACCAATAATCCACCACTAGTTAGCAGCTACCACAATTATTATACTCGTCACAACAATTATTATTATTATTAGCACCGCGTCTTACTACCCGTTCGGGTTATACGCACTTACGCTAATGTGTAATGGTAGGGTGATTGTGAGATGAAATGGAGGACCTACAGTTTAACGTGGAATCCAAACCACGGGAGGCCTGGCATTCCTCACATTCACAAGATGTCTTGTCAGAGGTGAGGGAAGGGTTTGGTAATCAGATAAATCTATGCCGGGACCGAGGATTGAACCCCGGCCGCCAGCACAGAAGTCTGACACCTTACTCCTAGACCACCAGGTCACCGCACACCAATTATTATTGCTCGATAAATATGACCCTGGACACGAGACGCATATGGATAGCTTAATGGTAGAGCATTGGCACGTAAAGCCAAAGTACACTGGTTTGATTCTCGTGATCAGGTTGTGACTTTTTCCTGCATCGAATTGTTATGAGTATAGTTTAACCTAGACTAACCTTGTGCACTTCATGTGGCCAGGGGCACTTCCTGGATGAAAAACACACTTCACAGAACCCGTTGGCACAAACCACCCACGCACTCGTAGTCAGTGACTATTAAGGTGGGATAGAAAGGGACGTGATTAAAAAAAATCCCAGTGTTTTCGCAATTTTTTTGGCCAAATATTTTCTTGACCAGAATAAATAAAATATTGCCCCAGTAAAATCACAGAATTTAATTTTCTTCACATGTTGACTTCAAAATTTCTTCAATATCTGTTAAAGGTGTTCTGGAATTTAATGACAACTTTTTATCTTCATTTTAAAAGTTCATTAGATAATGCCACCATGCTCATGACAGATATTTAGGAACTGTTGATATCAACATGTGAAGAAAATTTAACTCTATATTGGTATTGGAGCAACATTTTATTTATTTTATCAAAAAAAAGTGTTTTTCCATAAAAAAAAATACCCTGCAAAAACACTGGACTTTTCTCGCATCTCCTTCCATCCCACGTTACCTATCAATTTATTTATATTATTAAGTTAAAATGGTTAATATTATTAATATGATATATAATAGATGGAGATTTAAGTAAATCATCAAGTATTTCTTAGATATATAATACACCTCTTTAAGGAAAGCCTCTTTTCTCTTTTTGAGGTATTTTTTCATACTTATTTGGAAGAAAGATGGATATAAAACATATAAAAGAGAAAGAATACAACAATATGGTTCTTGCTATTAAAAGAAGAACACAGTTCACACTTTACATTGTTGCCACTAAACAAAGAGGTAATGGCTGCCTATCTAAGTGTCCTATCATTCTTTATCAATTTCCTTTTTCTCTTTTTTGGTTTCTTCTTTTAGGAAGTTGCGTTGTGTGTTTAGCACTCCCTCCTGATGAGTTTTAATAGAATGAAACCTAAGTCGAAGTATTGAGTAGTAACGATCGATTTTCTTCGAAAGACAGCCATTACCTCTTTGTCCAGTGACATAAATGTAAAATGTGACTTGTATTATTCTTTTAATTATAAGAGCCATATTGTGTCCATTCTAATTATAAGTTTTCTATCCACCATTCTCATAGATATATAATTAATTTAAAAACACCATTCCGAAAACTTAGCTTAATAATCAGAGGCACATATGTCTATTAAACTATTAGTACCTGGTTCGATACCAAGCATGGCTGTAACATTTATATTTGTAAAAATTAGGACTTTATCTTGACCAGTGGGGAACTGATGGCCAAGGGACGCGGTAGTGTGCATATTCAAGGGCAAATACAGAGTCAATTCGCTATAGGAAATGCGATAACTGAAAGCTAGAAGAAGATGTAAAAACTGTTTAAGAGAAATATAATTAAAATCAGTATTTTTGTTGTGAAAGTCTTGACTGCCAAAAGTGACAACAACTCAACATAATAATATGTTATTGCAGATTATATTGTTTGGCAAATGGATACATGAGAGTATATCTGGTAGCTTTTGCTAGATATCAGTCACCACCACTCCTATGGTGAATGGACTATAGTTGGTTAATAATACTTTGATATATTTATTTAACATAGTTTTTTACTACCCCATCAGCGATCCACCTATTTAATATAATAATGGGATGTATATTAGGAATATACTATTGTGAAGAAATGTTGCTACATTAGATTGGAGAGATAGGATATAACTATAAATTAATTAATGCATAGGCCTACGGTACATTCGGCTTGAATTCAAACCCCCGACATAACTTACTATCACCGGTGAGCCACACTAGACAGGTTTGACGTTTAGTTCACGTAACCGCAGATGCGGGTCTGATAAAACCTGTCGGTTGAGAAAGAGAACTGTAAACACCCATGACAACTATCTATGGTCATCATTCCGAAGATTGGTTTGCAGTTGTTCTCTAATCTGATCTTCTTTCCTCTTCAGTTCTTGGTATGTCTTGCAACCAAGGTCTTCAATTAACTGGCCAATGAAGCGTATTCGGGGTCTTTCTTTACTTATCTTCCCTTTCACATTTCCTTCTAAAATAGATTGTAGCAGTCTCTCATGTCTCAAGATTTGGCAAACCAGTATGTCTCTTCTTTTTGTTAACATCTTCCACAGGGTTCGTTTTTCCTTTATTCTCCTAGAAATTTCTGTATCACTAATTTTAGCTGCCCATTTAACTTTCAACATTTTTCTTTAGCATTACATTTTAAATAAATTTAATATTTTCATCTGTGCAGTGCCTGTTGTGCAACTTTTTGTTAAAAATAATAAAAAAACAAACACGGGTATAGTTGTTTTTAAGTCATCCTCAACGGTGGACACGTGGACTATGGCGTAAGAATCATTAAGTCTGGTATTCTGTAGACCTGAACTGACGTATTGAGAGTGTTTTTTTTTTACCTAAATAGTTTACAGCTCTCTCTCTCCAAGAAAACAAGTTTTACTTTTCCAAAAGTTCCACTTTCTTCATTCTCACTTAGCACATCAGTGTAATTAAATACAGGTACTCCCAAATGTCGATAAAGAGCGATTTAAAAGCTAACTAGGATTTGTTTAATTTGAACCCGTTAAACTATCGATGTATCATCTCCGGTAACAAAGTGATGGTACGCAAGTGATAAGTGAAGCGCGTCGGATGATTACTTGGGAGTCGTTGAAGGAGAAGGGAGTGTTTTATAAGGTTGGCGCAACCTCAGCGACCCTCGAATATCGACACCAACCCCACACACAAAAAAGGGGGTGGGAGGGAGGTAAATGGGGCTCTGATTTATCTCTTTCATTTGGCCCCGAGCCAAGGTTCGCTAAGTCACAGGGGCAGAGCACACACAAAGTTCCACATTAGAGAAATAAATTGTTCCCCACTAGTTGAAAAGGCAGTCTTTCACGCCCGATCACCATCTTAAAGATTTTCACCTAGAGGACCTTCTCACCCGCATCGTTGATCACGTGGATCCAAAATATAAGAATAATCTAGTCAGTTTTTGCCAGTAATAGAAACGTCAGGGTTCACATCCCGACAGGGTTTACTAAGTCTATGTTTTATATACCAAAATGGTCTCCTAAGAAAATAATGGAACATTTACTTTAAATGCTAACCTATTTATCTCATCCCCCTCAGTTTAAATATGCGTGTAGTTCAAATGATTCTGCCTGCTGATAACAGGAGATTGGGGTTTGAATCCTGGTCGAGTTTGAGAGTAGTTTTTCCTAGGAGATTTTTCAATCTTCTTCCAATCAAATGCGGGTAGATTACCTCTAAAATACTTTCTTTCTCATCCTTATCCCTTTAAAGTAAATTATTAGTAATGCTTAGGACCTGAATAGATAGTTTTACACAATAATAATATTAATAATAATAATAATATTAGCACCGCGTCTTACTACCCGTTCGGGTTATACGCTTTAAGTACTAATTACTCTAATGGAATAGGAATTGTGAAGGGTGAATTAGAGGAAGTGAACCCACATTTGCGTGGAGGGAGAGTGGAAAACCATTTAGGAAAAACCACCCCCAGTTCACCCGACCGAGATTCGAACCTCGATCTCCCCGTCCTCAGCAGTCGAGCTCAACACGACCAGCGCGTTAGCCAACTACGCCACCGAGGCGGGTAATAATATTAATATTAATAAAACAGGATCGCATGGTACACATCAACAAATAAATCAGTAAAATAAGCATGAAGATAAACTTGTTAACTTAAAGCCTCATCGAATGACGCATGGTCCTTAAGCGTCAATTTCGTGTTTGATTGGATAGCTAAAGTCCGTTCACCGTAGGAATTGTTTTCTGAAAGGCTTTTTTCCCTACCAGAAATCTATTATATAGTAGGATATTTGTAGGAAAAAAGACCTTTCAGAGAGTAATTCCTACCGTGAATGGAGTAATAGTGACGGAGAGATCAAAATTTCAAATTCTGGTCGGGTGTACTGAGGGTGTTTTTTTTCTTAAAATGTTCACAGATGTGAGTATATTTCCCCCCAAATTAAACCGTCCTCAGTTCCATTCCATTAGAGTAATTATTATATGCGTATAGCCTGAACGAGTACTTAAATGGTGAAAAAAACCCAGCATTAAGCACCCTTTACTGAAGGTGATTTTCAATATGATTTTCCACTCTCCCTCCATGCAAATGCGAGTACAATTCCTATAAATATAACCTTCCTATCCCCTAATATACATTATCCTAATTTAGTATATGAGCGGTGCTAAAAATAATACACATTATAGATAGAGGAAGTTAAACTCTCATATTGTAGTATAGGCTGGAGGAAGGAAAAGTTTACCTCGTAGATACGGTAGTTGAATTTTATATAGGAAATAGTCTATCACCTTAGATTAGTCGGTAACGTGTCTATCTAATGAGCTAAGGGCTCGGGTTTCTATTCCTAATATGTTCGAAAAATGTATCATAGGTGAAAAATGTGTTTTCCTTTTCACAGTGATGAATTAATTAATGGCTGAGGCTTGATGTTGCGACTGTTCTAGATTAAACTCAATTAATAAGTCGTGTGCTGATATAATCAGTCAGTTCATAAAATGCACATGAAACACTTCAAATTAATTTTAAAGAAAAATTGCACGCAAGCTAAAAACAAAAACGATACCTCACACCTTATTATTATTATTATTATTATTATTATTATTAGCACCGCGTCTTACTACCCGTTCGGGTTATACGCACTTACGCTAATGTGTAATGTTAGGGTGATTGTGAGATGAAATGGAGGACCTACAGTTTAACGTGGAATCCGAACCACGGTGGAGACCTGGCATTCCCCACATACACAAGATGTCTTGTCAGAGGTGAAGGAAGGGTTTGATAATCAGATAAATCTTTGCCTGGACCGAGGATTGAACCCCGGCCGCCAGCATAGAAGTCTGACACCGTAACCACTAGACCGCCAGGTCACCCCTCACACCTTATGACTTGTGACTTAACTGAAGCTATAGTGCCAGATTGGTTTCATAACTTATTTACAATGTAAGTGCGTAAACAATAATCGTGTGAATTACACGTCATAAATTTCAAATTATGAATTTGTGACTTTCGCAATAATTATTCCAATACAAATGTACCAATAGAATTAAGTATTAAAGAGCTGGTTCGGTGGTCCTATGATGCAAACTATAATATAAAGCATCACTCTCAAAATAGACTTAACTACCGAGGCCAAGAAGATCGGGTTTAGAGTCTTGGTCAGGTGTACTGAGGACTGTTTTTCCTAAATGGTTGTCCATTCTTTCTCAAAGCAAATTCGGGAACACTTCCTCTAAGAATAAACCTTCCCCATACCTAACACAATAGCGTAAATGAACACGTGTGTGTTTCACCCAAACGGGTTGTAAGACGCGAAGCTATATTTCTAAAATGAATGTGAGGAATGCCAGGCCTCCACCGTGGTTCGGATTCCACGTTAAACTGTAGGTCCTTCATTTCATCTCACAATCACCCTAACCATTACACATTAGCGTAAGTGCGTACAACCCGGACGGGTAGTAAGACGCGGTGGTGATAATAATAATAATAATAGCAATGATAATATATTTCTAAAAAAAAAGGATTAAAGCTTCATTCGTGTGCCTGAGGAAAGAGCATTTTGCTTAGAAATTTCAGTATAAAGACCATTAACGAGTTAAAAAATGGAGTATGTATGTATGTATGTATGATGAGAATACTCCATAAAGAGCAAATAAAAACACAGTCCCAGGTGGACATCAATTCCCAGCCCAATGAATCCAGCCGGGATTCGTGTCCCTTCTTTTATGTCAGGGGTGACAATTGCAATCCAAGCTAACTAAGAAAGGTCACTTAGCTGTCAAAGATGGATTTTGGGGTCACGCGTATAAATAAACCAGAAATAACCTTATCATACGTGTGCACACCATTACGTTTGCCGGTTTTTGATCCAGAAGGATGTGGCTCAATTCCAACCGAACGTTTTGAAGCTATTTATTGTTAAAAATAGGGTTCCTCTCTGACACCCCTGTCCCCCCTACTCTTTCCAGACTAGAGCATGAAATTCAATTTAAAAGAGTGAACTTTTAGAGAGTCTACATAGTTTCATTATCGTACTTATTTTCAGATTTCTCTCAAATAAAACAGTTTTCGAGGATTCTTTTGTTTCTGGTTTTCAAAGGCAGTGAGGTATTGAACACATCGAAGTGGCTGATTGTTCGCAAGGGTGTGTGCGGCATGGGAGTTAAAAAGAAAGGGTTTGAAGTTGATAGCATTGTTGAAAGGTCGGAGAAAAAAAGGAGAGTAAAAAAGAAATGTGATTTTAGAATATAAAAAAATCGATGAAAGATTCTAGTTTTGCATGCGGATTGCACAAAATAATTGAAAGAGTGAGAAAGATAATTTCATTGTGGAATGAACAGTGATCTGAGAATATAAAATTAAATTGATATTCAAGACTTATCTCAATGTCTTTGAATCTGCAAAACCATTAAAGTAGAATGGTATGTTCAGGAGGAATTTGATGTGATTATTGTCTCAAATCTGGAATTTATTTAAAAACCCAAAATAAAGCATTTAAAATATAATTATTTCATTATTTTACTAAACATTGAATTGTTTTCATAAAACCAAGGTATAATAATGAAATAATACATAATTGACCATTTTATTGGCTATTGATTTTATTTATACAACCAAAACATATTTTGTCAGGATATAATTGTTTGATATTTTTAATCTGGTCTTTTTCATAAAACAAAGGTGAAGTATTAAAAAATCATTGGCCTGATTATTTTCTTAGATCTTGATTAGATGTTAAAAAATATTATAATATTATAACATATAAATTTTATATTTTTTATAAAAATTCATATTGCAAGATTACTTACTACATTCAACCTTTTTGTCACCGGTGTATTACCCGATCAAGCTAAACATAATTACATTTAGGGATTATGGATGAGAAATGTGAGGTTTATTGAAATTGTATCTACATTTTAGGGGGAGATGAGTGGAAAACTATTTAAAAGAATCATTTCAATATAACAAGCAAAAACTCAAAATATCAACTTAACTTAATTATCATTCAATTATTATTAAAGGAATAGGTTATATTATTGAATTATTTTAGGAACAGTATTTAAAAGAACAGTAAAGCTTAAAATATCTTACTTAAGCTATAATTTTTATAGAGAACTAATAAAAACCAACGTAATGATGATGATGATAATGATAATGAGAGATCATTAAAAGAATAGCGTTAACTTTTTTTAAAATAAAAATGACACAACGGAGTAAACATATATTCAAAGACTTATCTTAATGGACAGCACTATCAGTGAAACATTAAAAAATGTTAGCTGAAGTAAAAAAATATATATATATTTAAGTAGAGGATGGGAGTCAGAATGACCATGTTCCATTATTTGGCGAGAAATGGCCCCCCTCAAAACCTAACTTGGCAATGAAACAACACGCTATACAAGGTTGTTTTACACTCGAGAATTCCTTTTTTTTAAGAGTGTTTCGGACGTGAATGGGGGCCGTATTTTTTAACGATAACGTTGAAAATTGTTTCTCTTTACTTTGCCAAGTCTACCCTTTTCTTTTACCCCTCCTCCTTCAACACTCTTCTTCACACTCATTTCGACTCTTTTTTTTACTCGAAGCTTTGATCAATATAAGCGATACTTATGCAAACGCTTTGAATACCATCTGTTTTATAGGAAGTATATGAAGTTAGCAAAATAGACCTAGTTTTTTTCATATAACATTTTCTAATTCATTAAAATTAATTCATGGTGTTTAGCCTATCTGCATAATATGTTTAATATATTTTGGTAGAAGTTAATAATATATAATTTTATAGGAAATCTACCCGAATTTGCTTGTAGGTATATCTAAAACAAGTTTAGGAAAAGTAAACAAGTACATTCATCTGGGTTTCAAGCCTTGACCTCTCCACTAAAGGAAGAGCATATTAAATTAACATAATATGTATAACAATTGTCAAATAATGAGATGTAGTACATTTTATTTTTAATAATGAGACAGGGATAAGGAGAGTTAAATCAAGTATTGGCGTACCTGCATTTGCGTGGAGGGACAGTGTGAAAAAGTTTATTAAAAAATTAGCCCTCAGTAAATCTAGACAGATCCCGATCAATGGAAAGTCAGAATGGATGAGTCTGGCATTCAATATGTGTTCCCACCGATAAGGTTGTGGCTCCAGTAAGGTAAAAAGAAATAAAACATCTACACGTTCTATCATCAGTACATTTTCAAAACCCTAACCTTTTTATGGTGTTATTTATGCATTACATATTACAGTGGAGTCGCAATATGAAACCACAACAAGCTTTTTGATTACTAAAATCACTGATGACGTGCACACATACATCGAGTAGATAAAAAAAATCACCCCAAAAATAAACATAGAAATAGATCCCCGAGGAAAAATTAGATTGAGAGTAAAAAAAATATCGTTCAATTCCAATCTCCACGCCCATATTCTCTGAATTCGATAGAAACAGCAAGGTAACTCGTAATATTTGACAGCAAATTTGGTATTGGACTGAATTAATCGTAATTGCGTTTGCTACTTTCATCGCATGTATGATTAAAAATAGAGCGGATCTAAATAGCCCCGGACATGTTTATTTAATCCATGAAATCAAAATAATATTATGTTGAGTCCAATTGTTTTCCTATGTAATATATTCCGTCTTAAAAGGAAATACCAAGATCATTAATAATATAATGACAACAAAGTAGAGTAATTTTGTAACTAATCAAATATTTTTAAAAAGGTACTTTGAAATGCTCACAAAATATAAAATTATAATATAGGAGCCTAAGGATATAATTTTCAATACGAAAATACAAAGATAATATCAAGTTAATTCCAAACATTACTCTCATTCGTGATAAATTAAAAAAATATATATCACTAGAAGAAGTAACCAAGGATTTTTTTTTCTTGATTCAAACATACAAAGTTTTTAAATCTCTTCCGAACAAGTCTAGGTTCGTGTACAGGGGCTACTAATTTTAAAATTTCAGATTCTTCGTGCTTTAGATATTGCACAACGTTCATGACAGACAAATTCTTCATTTTTTAAATATAGCAGATGACAAAAATACCTTTATCTCTATTGAAATTCAAAATCAATAAACGTAATCTACACTAATATTATAAAGAGGAAATATTTGATTTTTTGTTTGTAATGGATAAACTCAAAAACTACTTGACCGGTTTTAAAAATTCTTTCACCAATATAAAGCTACATTATCAGCGAGTAGCATAGGCTATATTTTATTTTAAAAATGTATTTATTCTTCATAAAAATGTCGATAGTCAATAATATTTTATGGTAGAGTAAAAGATGATCCTTTAATATGTAAATATAAATAAATAAAAATGATGGGGGAGGGGGGGGGGGTAGAGGGNGAAGGGTCTAGTTTCGTATATAAATATACATTATTTTACACTATAAGTTAGATGTTGATTTTTACATTACGGATTATATAGACAGAAAAATTCAATTCTATTACACTTTATTTGTTTGTGTTTTAAGTTTAAAGATAGTAAGACTGAGAACCAAAAATAAAACGTTTGAGACAATAAGTGACATGTAAGAAAATTAAAGCGTAGTTAATTTTTACTCCAAGTAAGAACCAAGGTATATACATTTTTTTTCTGAAAAAAATACCCGCCCCGGTGGCGTAGTTGGCTAACGCGCTAGTCGTGTTGAGCTCGACCGCCGAGGACGGGGAGATCGAGGTTCGAATCTCGGTCGTGTGAACTGGGGGGGGTTTTTCCTAAATGGTTTTCCACTTTCCCTCCACGCAAATTTAGGTTCACTTCCTCTAATTCAACCTTCCCAATTCCCAATCCATTAGCGTAATTAGTACTTGAAGCGTATAACCCGAACGGTTAGTAAGACGCGGTGCTAAATAATGAGAAAATGAAAAAAATGTTTAGATATAAGAGTTTAGCTGTAAAATCACATTTTTATTAAAAAACTGTTAAAGCTTAAAGTTATATTTTATAACAAAAGTTATTTTATTTTAAAATCTAAGCTATACTAATTCATCAGGTTGCTTATCTCTTAATAGTACACCTTAATAGACTCTTTCCCCTACAGCACTTCACACATAAAAGCTATTGGGGTATTGATGAGAAAGGACCTATTTAAAATACATTTGTCCAAATTTGTGGGGAGGGGAGGGGGAGTTTTCAACCATTTATTAAAGAAATACATTCAACAAACCAAAAATGGATTTTAGTCCCGATATCCCTTTTCTAACAATCCAGTGCACACACAAAATGACGCCCTAGACTATGCGACCACATATTGGGGAAATCAGATTTTTTTTTTCTATTTGATGTGCTTAGCATTTATGTTACAGACCGACTAATTATGACAGCTTAGAATTTATAAATAGTTTAAATCCATTAAAGACACATCACCCAGCTGTCTTAACTTTAATTCTTCACCATGAAATACGAACACCTAGTTTCATTAGTTATATATTTATTGGCCAAGTTACAAATCGAGCAAGGGAGGTTATTCTAAATATAAAACCACGCTACTAACTGAACTTAGGTGTAGGGCATATTATATATTAAATATATAAATGCTACATTAGAGTTAATATAACGTAATGTTATTTTACGTATATGTAGATTATTTATGACTATAGAAACTTCAATATATGAGTGGATTGAGGGACAGATAAAATTACATAACAGCCTATATTTATTAAATTTTAAATAATTTCATTTTTCCTATTTTAAGGGGAGTTAGTGGTAGGTCTAAGTTATATCTGAAATTTATCTTTACCTTATTGAAATTTAGAATTTATGAAATTAACATTTTGAGAGTAATTCTTGTCATCATTGTATCTTGAGTAATACTAGTTATAAAAAAAAAAATTCTTTAATTGATTTAATTAATATAAAATATTTATTTATTTATAAGAAGAGTAAATTTTCAAAACATATATAAAATACTAACACATTTTTACACAAATAAAAACTTAAAAAATACAAATTTAGTGTCTAAATTAAAAATAAAGTAAAAAGTTCAGATATAGATTAATCTTATACAAAAATATAACGCTTTAATTTAAAAATAGCATTTTAAGTATTAAATATAATAATAAATTATAGACTTTACTTATTCAAAGCTATTAAAACAAGTATTTAATCTTGCTTAAATTATGTACTAAGAAACAAATACAATATTTTAATTATTAAATTAACATTGACTTTATTAGGTCAAACCTTGTTGAAAGGAGATATTCAATACACGTAATAATTTTTTTGGAAAAAATTGTAGTTTACGAGTTTCTAAAATAATGGTTGTGTTAAATAAAATTCACATGAGTCGCTATTTCACTGAGGAAAGTGTAAGTAAAAACTTTATAGAAAATGAAAGTTAATTTAAGTTTGAAAAGAAACCATTCAAGATTTGATAAAATAAAGTACCTCGTATAGTTGAAGTATTAAAGAAAAAATAAATTCGGAAATACAAATAAGTATATAAGAAAATCTTTTCGAAATTATAAGTCTCTCGTTCATCCAATATTATTAAAAGAGGAATATATTTTACCTCTGGCTAAGTCTTGGCATTATCATTACCCTAAATTATGTAAGCCCAAATTTACTAAAAATATAGAATAAAACATAAATGTGTTATAAAATAGTTTTGCGGCTACAAATAATAATAATAATAATTATAATAATAATTATAATAATAATAATATGAAGAATAGCCACGTAAACATAGAGAGATAGAGTTATATATTAGTTTTATGGGATGTTTAAATAGTAGGTATACTTACATTTAAAATAAAAAAAATCATTCCAGATCACTTTATTTCTCAAACTTCTTATTTTAAAATCAAACCTATGCTATATATAAAGGCTGTAATGGCTAAAATAATATTCCCTAAAATACTTATTTTTATTGAGAGTTGGGTAATATCTACTATTTTACGAATTCAAATATCAAATCTTGAGTCTTAATTTCAAATTAAAATTAAAATATTTGTAAAAAATTAAGACATAAGATATAATAGAAATATAATATTAAGCTATAAAATAGAAATACTCAAACAACGTTAATTATTTGTTTGTCATGATGTATTCATTATAACATTCATACCTTCAGTTAAGTGTTAAATCAATTATATAAGGTTTAGTTGTAAAGTTTTTCCATAACTCCTATATTAGAGAGGATTCACTAATAAGTGAAATTATAACTCTTAATTCAATTCCAATTTGAAACTTGATATTTAGATATTTATTTCAAATTTCGGATATAGTTAGGGATTCTTTTGATTTGAGGGTTAGAGGCTAATACCTCTTATTCTCTTTAAAAGGTGTTTCAAGTGTTTAGGAGATATAGCGGTATTAGACTCGTATAGCTCATGGTAATGATGAGAAGGTCAGGGTTTGAACTCCGGTCAGTGAAATAGTGCAAGTTTAAATGTAGTTTTCTCAACACACTCTCCACGCTGATGTGGGTATATTTACTTTATCCCCTCGATAAATTACTTGATTCTGGCTATACGCATATATACTAATTAATCTAAAGGGTTAGGAAAAATAAGAGTTTATATTAGAGGAAGTGACCATACATTTGTGTGACGTAATAATGAAAACCATTTAGGAAAAACAGCCCTAAGTAAACCCTACCGGGATAAACCCCAATCTCCCGTCAAGACCAGTCTAATATATTACGATAGTGACGCCTTCGCTTAGACCATTAGATCACTAATCACTTATTTGATATTAATTTTTAACCATACCAGTGGGTGTTACGAAAAGGGAATAAGCCTCGCGGGGATTTTGAGGTTTTTTTTCCTAATTTGTCTCCAACCCTTCCTCTTCTAAACTCAAGGTCAATTTACCCTAAATTATACAATCGTAATCCTTCCTCCATTAATGTAAATTTTCGGAAACGGGATGAGATACACATTTAAAAAACACAGAGATAAATTATTTACGGTTGTAAGGTTTTTCAAACGAGGAACGACATAACATCATATATATATATTCAATTTTAAAGGATGTGTAAATTTTAAAGTTCCTTCTCTCCCCATCCCCTTCCACTCCTTATATAAAATAATATCATATAAAATGTTAGTTCGCTCAGAAACATCGCTCTCATTTAAAGCTAACACAGATAAGCGTATGTATGGTACATTGAAAGCGGTTAGAACAGAGTAGGAAAATGTACTTTGCAATGATGACGTCATGCGGCTGTGTATCGTTACCACCAAACGGTCCCATTAAACCAACAATACGGGTTCCTCTCAAAGCATGATATGTGGTGCATATCCTGTTAAAGATCTGGATACAATATCCAAGGACCTCAGAATTTGGGGGTAATATAATGTTAGCGTTGATGTGATAGAAGCCTACTTTTGGACTGTTTCGAGATAGCATGAGGAAAGGGGGGTAGATTCAAGTGTCCGATAATGTATTCACAATAATAATAATAATAATTACTGTTTGCACCATGTCTTACTACCCGTTTGTGTTATACGCACTTACGCTAATGTATAATGGTAGGGTGATTGTGAGATTAAATGGAGGACCTACAGTTTAACGTGGAATACGGACCACGGTGGAGGCCTGGCATTCCCCACATTCACAAGTTGTTATTCATATTTAATTTAAAGGAAGTGTATCCACATTTGCGAGGAGGGAGGAGTGGGCAACCATTTGAAAAAAAAACTCCTCTAGATAAGCCAAAATGACGGGAAGTTCGGGAATCGAATCCCGGTCGGGTCAACTGAGGGGGATTTTGTCCTAAATGGTTTCCAGCTCTCCTTTCACGCAAATGTGGGTACATTACCTCTAAATGCTTCCTTCATCATCAGTACCCTATAATAGTAAATTATCATATATGCGTACAGCTTGAACCTATAATATATATATTATACATATTACGGACAAAATACCAAAACAGGCTACTTCATACATTGGCCAGCTGATCAAGCCAAGTCCTGGAATATTGATGGGTGAAATCTTGCATTCGCTTCCTGGCCAATCAGAGGACGAATTTACCATGACCACCCGGACAGTTCCTGAAGTTCCCATCTAGTTCACGTTTTCTACAAGTTTGAACATGTTTTGTGTAGGGCTTCGCCTTGTTTTGTTCAGTGTAGTCCCAGCTCTAAACCAATATATCATTATATTTTATATGAATTCGTTAAACTTTAAAAGAAAATGAAATAAAATATAGGAAGGAGAGAGAGAGAGAACTATTTATGGTAGTCTAAAACCCGCATGACCTTCTGGTAAATTATTATGTAGTTTATGATTTTCTGATTTCAATTGCCAAAGCTAGAAGTGACCATTCATTTCGCGAACTAGATATACATCGTATTTTAGCCGTGACATTGCCTATACATAAATATAAGAAATACATATATATATGTATATGTGTGTGTATATATTCACTCACTCTCGTTATTTATACGTTCTTATATATATATATATATATATATATATATATATATGTATATTATTTTCTGATTTCAATTGCCAAAGCTAGAAGTGGCCGTTTATTTCACGAACTGGCTATACATTGTGTTTTAGCCGTTACATGCCATATATTATTATTATTTAGCACCGCGTCTTACTACCCATTCGGGTTATACGCTTTAAGTACTAATTACGCTAATGGATTAGGAATTGGAAAGGTTGAATTAGAGGAAGTGAACCCGCATTTGCGTGGAGGGAGAGTTGAAGACCATTTAGGAAAGACCACTCCCAGTTCACCCAACCGAGATTCGAACCTCGATCTCNATATATATATATATATATCACGTATAAAAGAACTAGGGCGAGTTAAATGGAAGGTGGAGTGGAGTAGAAGGTGGGTTATGTTGCAACAAATTCGTTAGCAAATCAATTCAACTTTTACTCCGCTCCATCTTCTGTTTCGCTCAGCCCGTTCTTTCTCCTACCCCGTTAAGTCTTACTACTCGTCAGGTCTAGAGGTCTATAAGCATTTAGCCAAACTAATGTTTTAGGGATCACTTTAATTATGGAGAGAATAATAATTTATTTAGGAAAGAAAAGTACTCTTAGTTCACCTTGTCGGGAGACAATTCAACGACCTCCCGGTCGTCAACAAAAGATAAACGACCTAGATTTACGTTAAGTAGGTTTAGTTCGGGTTAGTCGCGTACTAAACAAAACTTTTGATAATACTCAACCCCCAAAAAAGTTTAAAATTGACTATACTAATAATTAAACTTAATTTACTTTGAACAATGAAGCTTTATGTAATGGAAGACCACCAATAACAATTTTTTGGACACATTTCACTGCACAACCACATACAAAATAACTGACAAAATTTATTTTTCGTTGAAAAAAATTAACAGTTTATTAGACAGTAAAATACTATTAAAATAGAGCGTGGGATGAACCAAATCCCACACTCTGTAGTGAAAAAAAAAATACTATATCCATTTTGTTTATCGGTGGCTTTGATTTATTAACAGCATCGTGTGTTTGGCAATGGCATAAAAAACCTTCAAACAAAAAATTAATATAAATTCTTCTCATAAAAACTATAGTCTCTTTCTATATATTATTTTCTAGATATCAAAACATGTTTTGAAGTACATTTATACCAAATTAAATGTATTGGTATTATTATTCAATTACAAAATAAAATTATACCTATTTGGTCAAACTCAATTCTTACGGTCATGAAAATTTAAATACAGTGTACAGTATGTTTTTTACTCCATTCAATAATACGTTTTAACACTATTCTATTTAACGACTAAATGGTGGTATAAAATCTAGAGGAATTCCACCCACATTATCACTATCACGTAAGGAGTGTGTGAGAATCAAAGTAATCAAAATATGTGGTAAGCCAACCTCAAAGCACCCAGCTGAAATTCGATTTTTTTTTAAAAGGCAATCCATTTTATTACTAAATTTAAGCTTTAGATTAATAGTAGATATGATTAATAGTTAATAGTAAAGAAAATATACAAATATTTTCAATAACACTTTAAAGATTGGTAATATTGTTGAGGATTTACACATTTGACACCAATATCCTGAAAATGGTAATGTGGCGGGCAATGCTAGTTGGAAATTCGATTTAAAATACAAACACGCCCAAAATTGATAAAATTTTAC
Source organism: Timema douglasi (assembly GCA_901482245.1). Taxonomy (NCBI): domain Eukaryota; kingdom Metazoa; phylum Arthropoda; class Insecta; order Phasmatodea; family Timematidae; genus Timema; species Timema douglasi. Next base: position 103,250 of record CABEEJ010001916.1, read on the forward strand.
TCTATTATTATTTATATGTAATATGTATAATATCTATAAAAAGTGACAGCTTCAGATCACGTTTCTTTACGTCTGAATTCGTGTAAATACATAATTCCAGTAACTTTTATGTCACATAAAATCTTTCTTAAGAAACTTGGATAAAAACAGACACCACCTGTTACTGCTAGTAAAAAGAGAATAAGAATCGTTCAGATACAACACTTATGAATCATACTCTAACTATTATTTATTTCAATATATTCTGCTAATTTCGTTTTTTATGTATACTTGACCTTGAATTACCGTAATAGTTCTTCTTAAAATTTAAATAATTATTTTTTACGTTTTAATGTAAAGTTTTAGCTATTTTAAATAGTCAGTTCCCTTTCATAAATTATCTCATAAAAGACTAATACCTAACTTTATATATATATATATATATATATAATCAAACTTATAATAATATTTATATATGGTTGCTTCATGTTGCACAGCACCTGAAAAAGGGAATCGAGCGCGGTACGTCTGATTTAATAGGCTTATGCTGGAACCATTGAACTATATAGTAGTAATTCCGTGCCAAGGGTCATCACTCTTCACTTTTATTTCATGGCAGTCTCTGTGATGAATTACCCTGAGCATGGGACAGCTCCTGGATAGCTCAGTGGTTCAAACATTGGCCTAATAAGTCAAAGGCCCTGGAATCGATTTCAGAGTCCAGGTGTCATTTTTCAATTGATAGAATATGATATATAGTTGCGGCTATAACCATGACTAACAAATATAATAGATTGACTATTTAATCCATAATTCGTTAACTAGGAGTTTGCAAATATGTACATGAAAATTCTAGTCAAGTTTTAGTTGTTCGATTTTGACTACTACTATTCACTATTTCATAGTAAATACAGTCCCTCAATATTTCCTTTTGTCTAGTTAAAATAACTTTAATAACTACATTAAATTTATTTATAATTCTAAATTTTGTGATACATTTTTTTTTACAGAAAATTTCATTCTTCAAAAATCTTTGTAGTAAGGATAAATGAATGTATGTATAACAAAAAATTCATCTGGAAATATTTCTTCATATTAATCAAGCTTGAAATAAACTCCATGCTTTCATTCAAACTCAATTCTCGACCCGAAGTGAAAAATGCCTACTCGCTCCCTTCCTCCCCCCCCCCCCCC